>JACGDI010005394.1:1321879-1373905 GCA_014898725.1 Jacaranda copaia
CCCCCCCCCCCTCCCTTTTAATTTTATACACATACAGACATATTAATAATTTATTAAGTTTAAATATTAAATCTCATACATATAAATATAAAACTAAAATTTTATTTTATTTTATTTTATACACACATCAAGAGTTTATATTTTGAGTCTCGGCATTGCCAATTCAATCAATTGAGAACTTGGAGACATGGGGCTTTTAAGGGCCCATTCAGTTTTATTTTCATTTCCAATTTCTATTCCCATTATTTCTAAAATTTAAAAAGTTAATAAAAATGAGTTGAAAATAAATTTGTATTTGAATAGATTATTAGAAAAGTAATAATTATGTTGGTTTTAATAAGTTGTAGATGGAGAGATATAGAAATAATGGAATACAGAGAAAAGATATATATGTTTTTGGAAGGAAATATATAGATTATTGAAAAAAATATTTTGAAAATAAAAATAATAATAATTTGTGTGAAAATATGTAAAAAGTGATATATTTTTTTTTGGGAAAAAATGGCGGCCATTCAAATTAAATTCGAGTCTTCCCATATAGTAAGGGAGACTAATACGAGTTAAACTATAAGCTACTTAATATGCTTTATTTTTAAAATAATAAAAAATATGAAAATAAACTTTGCAAATGAAACCATACGAGCCTATCAAAACTTCACTCAGGACTGGCTGCTAATACACATTTTACAGGTGTAATTGAACTCCTTCAGATGCCTTTAAAAAAGTAGGCCCATTAAATAATTAGGCCCACGGGCCTAACAAAACATTTCGTGGCTTAAAAGGTTTGCCTTGCCACATATGTTTAGATTGTGAGCCCGGCAACATCTTTAACCTAACTAGCAGTCCTCCAGCTCGATGCCCCATAAAGCTCTAACACTACGCCACTAAGAGTGCATCAACAGGCCTAAACAAATAAGGATGGCTGTTAATAAATTGGATCGAATTGAATATCTAAAAATTTATATTTGATTTGATTTATTTTATTCATATTTATATTGGAATTTAATTTAAATATTAAATTGGGTTTGAATTTGATTAGAGTAATTATTCAATATATTCGAATTTGATTTGAATATTTGATTAATTTAATTTTTTATTTAAATTTTAAATTATTTATTGATTTTTCAGTTTTTATTACGGTTACTTGATTTACCAAAAAACAAATATCAAATACATGTAATAGTTGACATAATATTTAATAACTTCATTACTGAAAAAATCAAAATTTTAAGTTTTGAGAAATAAAAATATTAACTTATAATAATATATAATAAAATATTTGAATATTTTATCGAATATCGAACTGGAATATTATTGAATTCACTCGATTAAATTTTAAATTCAAATTTATTATTTAAATTCTAATATTAAATTATTTGATAAAAAATTAATTTATTAACATCCTTACGAACAAGTTCACATGGTTTAAGGTTTGGCCGTTACATCTGATCCACCAATAGGTGAAAAATAAAAATTAAAAAACAAAAAACCACAGCCAAAGAAGATAAGGGATTCCAAGTCATGATCCCAAGCCATGTGGAATATTTACCCACTACTCCGATAATATCTCAGGTGACAATCCGGAAGTTGAGTCAAAAACCGTTACAGGAGCGCCGAAATAAATATTTTTATAAATATATTTAATTACAAAATAAATATACTTATCATTGAAATAGAGAATTTCAAAATGCACATAATTAGGTATGTAATGCAACAAGAAAATTTGCTAATTTAAAGATCAAAGGGCTTTTAATAAAAAAATCAGTGCATTTTAACGTACTTTTTATAAATTTTATTTGGAAGAAGTTGATTCCCATTTACAAGAAGTTTTACTTTTGTAATGCTCAAAAATCAACGGACACCATTCCTGTTTTGGCTTCCTCCCATGTTTTGAAAATCGAATCAGATTAGATTCGATTGAAGTGTATGAACCGGTAGTGATCAAAACCGGTCAAGAATCAGTTGAACTGATCAAAATTGAACCGGTTCAACCAATTAACTTGTTTTTTCTTTCTTTCTTTTTGAAAATTTTATATTTTTGTAAGAAGGAAAAAAAGTAAAAAATAAAAGAGAAATTATGAGTTAAAGATGATGATTAAAGATTTTGGACATGTAATATTTTGAAACATGAATTTGTTTTCTTGAAATTTAATAAAACGGTAGTTATATATGAATACTTATGTTTAATTTAATATTTTATTTTGTTTAATCTCTCTTAAATTATGTTGAATATTTAATGTAGAAGAATTTATTTTTAATTTGAGTTGAAGTAAGAAACGAATGATTGCTTAAATTAATGTAAAATACTATTTTTTATTTATTTATAGTTGAAAAATTGTGAAATAGTATTATTTTTAAAAAAAATATACTTAAAATTAAGTAAGTTAAATTTTTTTTCAAATAATATTCTTTTTATATCAATTGAAAGTTTTATTTTTTTATAATATTAAAATATTATATATATTTATAAAATTAAATATAATTGTTACGTCATTATTACATCATACCGACGCACTTAGTGATCGAACCGGTTGAACTGATTGAACTAGTATCCAATAAAATCATCGAATCGGTTGAACTGATTGAACCAGTATCTAGTAAAATCACCAATTCATTATTCGGTCCAATTTTGAAAACATTGGCCTGCGCCATTGTTTAGCTGAATAAGTTTCACAGTATGCATCTTTCCCGTTCCAAAGGAATCGAGATGAAAAATATAGGCAGTATTTTGATTATGGCTGGACTCTTTGAAAAAGGCCTTCTCATCTCATATATATTAATAAAATCAAACTTCCAGAAAACAACAAAATAAATTCTGAAAACACATAAAACACATTAAACAATTAAGATATTCTAATTAAAGTAAAGAAAAAACCCATCATTTTACTTTTTCACAAGTTGAATGCAAAAAAAAAAAAAAAAAAACTAAAAATAAATCAATACCCAATTCTACTTGGGAGGGACAAAAAGGAAACAAATGTAAACACAAGCAAGTGAAAAACAGAATGCGGACATCAAAGAAAATTGCACGATCAATCTCAAGGATTGGGATCAATGGATCTACTTGGCAATATCCATGGAATCGAAACGAGATCCCTTCATCATCATAACTTTAAACTCATCAAAATTGATGGCGCCGCTGCCGTCCGAGTCCACCCCACTTATCATCTTCTTGCACTCAGCCAACGTGCATTCTTCTCCAAGGCTTTTAAGCACATTCTGCAATTCCTCGGCAGATATGGTTCCATTCTTGTCTATATCAAAGACCTCGAAAGCATCCCTCAGATTCTCCAACACCTCATCGTGTCCAACATTGTTAGTATTCAGCTCAATGAATTCCTGAAGATCAATGAATCCATCACCGTCGGAATCCACCTCCTGGATCATGATTGCCAGCTCCTCCTCTGTCGCCGGGTGGCCGAGGCTGCCCATGATCGACCCCAGCTCCGCGGCAGAGATCTTTCCATCCCCATTGACATCGAATTTCTTGAAAACCTGTTCCAGCTCCTCCTCGATTCGGCCGCGGCCGTTCAGAGAGGACGATCTCGAGTTGATCGGGGTCTGGTTGGCGCTCCCACCGCGCTTCTTCTTCTTCCTCCGGAACAAAGCTTTAAATCCCATGATGATTTCGGTTAAGCGATGTTGATGTCTCTTTTTATTCTATAACCGATCGAGTGAATCAATTATTGGGAAAAGTATTGAAGGAAGGCGCGATGAAGGAAGGAGAGGAGAAAAGAATACGATTTTTACTTTTTCAATTTTTTTTTTTTTTTGAGGGGATAAAGAGACAAGATTTGATGATATGGTACGAAGTTTTTTACTATAATCAGGGCTCTGCATGGAAGCACACAAGATTGGTGCATGGAAGGTAATGAAATATTTAAGGTAAATTTGCCTTACATTCTTTATACGGGAAAGGGCATTAAAATAGGATTTCCAAGTCTGTTGAGTATTTAATAATTTACTTTCTTTCCTAAAAATTAATTGATGATTGGGGTATCTCTTCCGATCCAATATTTATGGAGTGGTCCTTTTTTATTTATAAATTATATTATTAGTTATTTTTCAAATCTTTATAATTTTTTGGATGTTTACTTTGTGATAACTAAGATTATACACTGCACTAACAAGAATTGCCTTTTAATCACTGTTATTTCAATTTGTTTCGTAGTAAGTTTTTCATTTTCTTTAAAATCTCTGTGATTTCCCCTTTTTATTTTGGTTGGGGGGGGGAGGGGGGGATTAAGTCTTTTAGTGGAACGAGTAAATCGGAATCTACGTTATCCTCCCCTTTTATCAAGATTGAAAGTTCTTAATATGACTCATTTATACAATTGATGACAGACATCCAACTTCCAACATACAGAATTTGACCAAATCCTTGGAGACTGTTTGCTGTCATATTTTGGAAGTATTATTCATATGGGAAATGAAATAAAACATATTTTTATTTTTACTTTTTCAATACATTCAAAATACTTTTAAAATACCCCTCTTTTGATTTTCCAAATTAAATATTTATTCATTAATGGTTTTATTTGTACGTAAAAATGAGATGGGAACTAAATGTACATTTCCAAGTCAATTCCTAAATTTAGAGATGGGATTGTCTATTTCAAAAGGATGGATTTAACAATTTCCTCCCTCCCTCATGGGTTTAGCTATTCCCAATCTATTGGGAATGCGCCCATATGAAAATAAGAATAATTATATGCATATCAATTTTTATAATAAAAAAAGTAGAAGTATCATCAACTTGATCCATGCTAATGAAATATATATATATATATATATAGTTTAATATATTATTTATATCCACATATTTTTGAATAACTAAAAAATATATACAAAACTAATAAATGAGGAGTTGTCCATTCTACCAACAATTCTTCAAATTAAACTTATAAAAAAGTATCCTTATCATGAAAAAGTTAAGCACTTTAGTTATAAAGTATTTAATAATTTTTTAAATTCTAATTTATCAAAAAATTCAAAAGAGTTTACTAAATTATAGTTTTAAAAAAATTATTTTAAAATAAATTGTGTTTCTACTATTTTGCGCAAACATATATAATTTGTTGATAACATATAAAATGTAATATTGAAATTGCATAATTATAGACTTATTAAAAAAAAAATCTACGGTAATATATAAAAAATATTGTACTAAAAAATGCTTTTATTTTAATAATTTTTTGCAAAATGGTAATTTGGTTGTTTAAAAAATTTATTTTCCTACTGTCATTTTTATTTACTAATCATTAAAATGGAATTAAGGAGGAAATAGTGATTATATTCCTTTCCCATTCCTTATATATATCAATCATATGATAAACAATACTAACGTCATTTTATTCCCAATTTCATTTCATTTCTACCTGATTCCATTTCATAAATACCAATCACCACCTAAGGGTGGCAATTGTATCATATTGGGTTAGTTTATGTCAAATTGAGGTAGAAATATTATTTTATTTTGCCCAATCCAAAAAGTAGTCCACACGCATAAGGTTTAGCTAAAAAAATTTCACATTAATCTGTGTTGATACGAAAACAAAACAAACATATCTCCACTAACCTGTTGTTCACAACCTACAATATGGCCCATTTCAACTAGTATTATAATTTTTATTTCTCAATAATTCATTCTAAAGAGACATACATCATTTTATATTTATCTAAAAACTTCATAAAAATATCTACTTGTATTTTATCATCGATTATTTTTCATAAATTTAGTATTTACATAAATACAACTGCATTAAAATAGTTAAGAATTACCCTATCAATCAATATTCAATAACTATCAACCGAACTATTTTCGGGAATCTCATCCGCTAGATACAGATAGGTGGCCACTAGGTCGGGCTGATTCCATGGACCAACTTTCTCCCATGGAAGCGGCTGGACTGGCTGCCGGTTTCCCTAATCAAGTGTGAGAACTGAGAAGTCTAGAACTCTGATTCTTTTCAAAGCAGAAGGCATTATGTGGGGTATGCAATCGGTCCATAGAGCAAGTAGGTAGAAGCATTCTTCTCTTGAGCCTAGGCAAATGGGAAACCACCCTCTCAATCGAGCTAGCAATAGGTATGGATAGTTTACAAGCTATTTAATTTTATCTCTGATCATTAAAAACTAAGAAAATTATAGTAAAATGTAGGTCAATTATAAATTGGATGGCGACCTGATTTGGTACTGGAGGTAGGCTTAAAAGTAATCGTTTTTGAAGAAAGCATGATAACTCATTGGAGTAGATATACTTAAGTAATTCATCGAACGATGAAATCTTGAAAATTGCTTTTTCAAATGTTAGCAGTGGAATGCTTGAAACTATCATAAGTGAGAAATGCAAATATGATTAGCAACTTGAAGATATCAAAAGTGAGAAATGCGAATATAATTAGCAAAAAATCCTACAAGTTCATTAAAATACTCATAATTGCCAACCATATATTCAACATCAAGTCAATAACAAAACATCATTTTTTAGCTAAATCATAACCGAACAAAAGTATAGTACATCATGATATTTTTCATTAGTAATCAAGTCAATTAAAAAGTTGAGTTGGGTTGGATTGGCGTAGTATCCAATAAAATTATTGTATTTATTGAGTTGAATTAATATAGATCCAATTCTATAATTCTTAATGCAAATTCAATAATATTGTATAAATTTATGCTGCATTAGATTGAAAATTGCCACTCCTAATAATTATATATGTATAATTTCACTGAGCTTTCTATTTCTCAATTTAAAAAGCATTAGCAATAAAGTGGCTCACATATTTATGGGCATAGAATGTTTATTGTTTATTATGCATTTACGTGAGTAATATAATTGATTAACTTGATTTTATATTGAATTTCAAGATAAAATAAAATATTTAATTGACATAAAATCAAATATTATCGCATATAAAATTTAGGTTTTTGAAAAAATTTAAATTATATCTTATAATTAAGAAAATAAATGCTAATCAAATTATCATAGACAATCAAATTACACTACTTTCTTAAATAATCATAAGAGCTCTTACGATGCTATGAAGAAACGGGCTCCTACACTGCCTGAGTCCATGAGTCCAATTGGGTGCAGGCTAAGAAGGCTGATGTGAAATATTAGAACGTTGTGAGCCCATCAGACCGTTTGGCGTGAGTGCATGCCTATCTCCAACTTTGATGGCCCAAATATTTTCAAAGGTGCCCAATAAATAAAAAAAATTATGGCCTAGAAGAAAGGCCCAAGAGGTCCATGTTTTCTGTTCCCTGAAAAGACAGTTACAGAAGATAAAATGGGTCCAACCATGATTCCATGAAGGTTGGGGCAATCACTCATTATTTATTCCCTATTACTACAATTTTAATGGAAATGGTTAAGTGAAGCAGGCTGTCAATGAATAGAAATTCGATTTGAATTTTATTTGAATTTTAAAATTTTATTTAATTAAAATATTCGATGAATCAAATTTAATTATAAATATTTGTAATTCGAAATAAGTTAATCAAATATAGAATTAAGTAATTTGATCTGTTAAAAATTCAAATTCGAATTTTAATAATTTTTTTATTAAATTGATACTCTTACATATATAATATTAATAAAAAATTTAAAGTAAAATCTATACATTATATTGGCCTAATATCTATATATGTTTATATTCTACTGTTAATATTAAGTCTTTTGCCTAAAAAATAAGAGGGATAACGATAAAATGTCAAATATAATAATGTATAATAGTTCATCGATGTATTAATATAATGTGAAATAGGGGTTTAATATTCAAATATTTAACTTTTGAACTGATGTATAATAAAAAGTTGTTAAAAATTCAAATATGACATAAATTTATTTTATAAATACAATATTTTTACATAATCCAAAATGAAAAAAATATTAAATTTGGTTGGATTTTTTTATTAAAATTTTGATATCCATTGTATTCAGATATAATATTGACTAACAAAAATCTTATCGGATATTGTGTCGGATTTGAATACGAATTTTGATAATCAAATTCGAATTTAGAAATTGCTGATGCGATTTAAATCTGACCCCTTGACAGCCCTAGTGAAGCCTATTGCACAATCCCAAAATAGATGGCTAATTATATATATATATATATATACACACACACATATTTATATATACTAGCACTCATTTGTAGATAGTTCTGGCATGCATAGAATATTTTTGAGTAATCATATTTTTTTGTTCATATTTTCACATTCAATCTACTAAAAATTGACATGCATCTAAAATATATATTTGTAATTTGTAAAATTAGGATGATAACACTCAAACAAAGTAAAAAATTTCATAATTTATTACTAGATTAAAGGAAAAAGATTTAGAAATTTAGCTTACTTTATGATAATGGAAGTTTTTGAGTAATTGACGGTTATTGAACATATAAATTTTATTTAATAAGCAAAATGGCAAATTTAGTATCATAACTTTTATTTTAAACACAAAAATGCCTTCTTTTTTATAATAGTATATACACACACATATGCTAGGAGTTTATTAGATTCAAACCCTTAACATCACATTTTATGTGCAAAAACCATGCCGTTGGACCAATGATTACTCGGCAAAATAGATAGGTAATTGAGTTATCTTTATTTTCAAGTACCATTATATTTTCCACAAATTTATTTAGTTAAGCATTGGGGATATTAGTAGAATACCCATTGCCTCTAGCATATTCTTTTGCCTAACTTTATTTAAAAGAAGGCAAGAAGAAATTTATCTGGAAGAAGGCGATTCTGCTTCATGGATGTTAACAATATCCTTAAGTTACTTGACTTCATTTATTTGGAGATAGCAAGGCCAGATACCAAAGGTAGATCATTTGAAGAGATTTTATATAATATATACTACATATATACAGACCAACATATCCTGCATAAAAAGTTTTTTTGAATTAATAAAATTGATTCTATAAGAATATGTTGATTATTCTCTCATAAATTCAATACCATTTTGTGAATGGGTACCATCATTTTCAAAATTAACATGTATTGCCTCCTTTTATTGTCATTTTATACAAACATTGTCATTCTCAAAAATAAGGTTGACTCTAGTTGATCACTCTTTCGTCTTTCATTTAATAACATTGTGGAATTTCTAACTAAAACATGATAAAAATTGAAAATGGATTAAGTTATAATACATTTGAGGCATTAAATATTTAGAGATGAGGCATTGCATAATTGTAGTATAATTTATGATCCCCAAACTATAAAACTCATGCTCCGACCTTCAAATCATGTCTTCAATTTAAGATCATTAATGTTTTTTAATATCATTATTCATAATAATGATAGAGCTGATTTCATCAATCAAGCTAATGAACTCGAGCCACATATGGGACAAACAAGATCTATAATCTAGAAAATGTGACGCCATTGGTTAAGCTAATTTGATTGGCCTATATTTGGAATCCACATGAGACTCTTATTTCATATAAGGTTGGACTCTTAATTCAAATAAAACTCAATTAATTTAGAGTGACTCAAGATGTCTCACTCAATATGAAATTGACACCTCAAAATTAAGCCTTATTAAAAGTAAAATTAAAGATACATTTTACTCATTCTGAATTTTTGTTCTCAATGATATTTTCTTTCTTTCTTTTTTTTTCTCCTCTATAATCTTATCCTAACTTAAATATTGGAGGATGTTTGTCATGCTTCCAGATGAATTAATTTTATTTTTACTTTGAGATCTTGTAAAATAATCAATCTACTTGGTATCAAAACGAGATCCTTTCATCATTATAACCTTAAACTCATCAAAATGATGGTTTTGTTGCAGTCTAAATCCACCATTCTTATGATCTTCTTGCAATTAGCCAACGTGCATTCTTCTCCAAAGCTTTTTAGCACATTCTGCAATTCCTCAGCAAATATTGCCCATTCTTGTCCATGTCAAAGACCTCAAAAGCATCCCTTCTATTGTCCAACACCTCGTTGTGGTTGATGTTGCTAATATTGACATTAATGAATTCCTAAAGACACGGAGATTCATTAAGTTACAATAAATTTTGGTGCATCCCAACATTATATATTTAGAGATGAGACATTGCATAATTGAAGTATAATTTATAAATCCCAAACTTTAAAACTCAATATGTGTAACTTTTAAATCATGTCTCAATCAAAGATTATTTTAATCTCTTTATTCATAATAATAATAGAATTTGATTCATTGATCAAGTTATTCAATTCGAGCCACATATGGTACAAAAATGGCCTATCATCGAGAAAGTGTGATGATCTTTGTGCCAATGATTAAATCGATTTGATTAGCCAATTTAGTTCCATATTTGAGTTCACATTACGTTGGGCTTTTATTTCAAATAAGATTGGGCTCTTAGTTCAAATAGAACTAAATTGATTTAGACTATCTCAAGATCCTCAAGCAATAGAAAATTGACACCTCAAAACTAACAATTATTAAAAATAACATGAAAGTTATGTTTTATTCATTCCAATTTTTTTGTTTTTTTATTGTTATTTTCTTATTTCTATAATAATCTTATTCTAATTGAAATATGGAAGATGTTTGCAATATGCTTCGACCCATCATCCCTACTGAGTACAAAAATTATTACAATGAAAGATTTTTAATATTTCATTTGCTCAAAAGGATGTGAAAATTTTGAAATGCTAAGACTTTATGTAGGGTAATTTGTGTTGTATTTAGAAAGTGAGGTGAAAAGTTGAACTTTTAAGACTTAGACAATGTGCACTGTATTTTTGAACAATTGATGCATATATTAATGCAAATAAGTTCACTACTTATTTAATGGATGGTGAAAAATGATTACATCTTAATGTGTAGAAGGGATTATATACTTCTCAATAGTACATTTCTCAATGCTTCTAAAAGGTTGTGTTTCCGCAAAGACTCTGAAACATGTGACCAAGATTCAACCTATACATACCATATTTTAAACTTTCAAGAACAATGGAGTATGACCTCTTCTTAGGCTCCTCATATTAGAAAAGGAAATAAGTGTGGCAAAATGAGTTTCAAACCATCGTTTCAATCCAATTGAACTAATTTTGGATTGAGTTAAATTCAAAATAATTTTCATAGATTTAATTTTGTTGCATTTTGAGTAATAAACAAGTGTAAGATGGGTGGGAAGAAACTTCGCGTAGAGTTCTATTACAATTAATGGGTAGCTTTGGGACTTCTTTGTTGAAAAAGTAATAAGAATGAGAGGTGTTAAACTTTTTATCATTCAAGTGTCGAGCTATTTTTTTGTAGGACCTCCCCTACAGTATTGTCACTGTAGTGGAGTTTGAACTAGTTAATATATTCAAGATAATATGTATTTAAAAAGTATTGTCTTAACTCATCCTATTTCATTAGATTCGGAGTGTGCTGAGCATGGGTTGTAAATATGTCCAACCAAAAAAATAAATCAATAAAATTTTAATTATTATTAATTTTTAAATCGATTATTTATATTTATTAAATAATCTTTAAAAGCCATTATTAATCTCTAAAAGTTATAGTTACAGTCAAATGAAATTTTAATTACTTTTTTATAATTTGAAGCATATTTTAATTTTATTATTGATAATCATGGTAGTATCTTTTTCGTAGTTGTTATTGTTGTTGCTAGCAACAATAATGATGATGAGAATAAATTCTGTATTAATTATAGTGACAAAATTGAAATTAATTATACTAAATAGTAAAATAATTATATTTAGATCCATTAAAACAATAAATTCACATTAATAACAGTGCCATCTTCTTTTTGTTGCACAGGTGCACTCAGCTCAAATAAACTCAAATGTAAATGCTTTAAATGCGAAGTTCTAAGTTTGAGAGTTTTAACTTCAGCTGAGCTCTTAATTTGCATCTTAGATTTGAGACAGCATCTTAGATTTAAGACAATTGACTATATATTTAGTGGCATAATTATGGGAAAAACTTAAATGTTTATAGCAGTTTTTATTTTAAAGTAAGAATATAATTTGTGCTTTTTACTCATTGACTCTTCATTTTTGGGATAAGATTCTGTCAAAGGTGGACACTTTGATTTCAAAGAAACAATTATTTTTTAGATTTTCAAAATTTTGTATCGCCATTTTCAATATGCTAAAAAAATGATTTTTTATTTTCAAATATTATGGAAAATTAAAATTCTTCAAATTAAAAATATAAATGTCACAAAGTATAAGTAGATTACAAGTTAATTTTAATTTAATTTAATTTAATTTTAAATAATAAGTAAGAATTCAATAATAACATTAACAGTCCAGTGGCTTGTAGCCTAGTGGCATTAAGTCTTTCATATCATATGGGAGATCTAATGTTTGACCCTAATGGGCATCTTTGTGTATACCTCATGTGTGCCTCTTGGTTGTGATCTTGTGGAGTTTGTGCTTTCATTTGCTTTGCTTTGATATTTATTTTTTATTGATTTGTTGTAAGATTGATTTTCTTGTTTGATAATTGGATCTGTAAACTTGTTCTAAAAGATACTCTTTCAAAAACAACAACAACAACATTAACGTAGAATACAATTAGGATGAAAGATCATAATTTAACAAAATACTATAGCAATACATTTCACCTAAAAGTATGACTTATTGTATTGCACTTGACCCAAACTCATTTTTAATGCAATCCATCTTTAATTCATGAATGTAAATTATTTTGAACCTAATCAATAAAATCTAATTTAGGCCAACTCAATTTAGCCATTTAGCATTCATACACGAGCCAATGGTAATTGACAAAAATTCGTCCTATAAGAAAACTAAGGTTAAAAAAGTTACATTCTATAGAAAATATACAGCTCATGGCTTGTGAAATCATTTCAGGATCATTTTCGGCTCCAATGATATACTCACACTCTTGCAGATACACTACGTAGTCATCTAGAATTGCTTATTTCCTTTTTCTAATTGATCTTCTTAATGTTTCATTAACATTCTCTGGAGGAATATGTTGTTCAACTGATTGTTCAACAATTTCAGGCATTTGTTGAATTGAATCTACTGGGTCTTTATCAACAGCTTGTGGAGTTCAGAGACTGGCCGTTCAATAGGCGCTCGAACTCGAGGAGTGCTGTGAATAACAATAGTCCGTCTATGATTTGAAATGAAAGTCTGTGGAATAGAATACTCTATTTTAGATCCAATACCCAATGATTTATTACTCCCACTAATCAAGTCATTCTCAAGAAACTTTGCATTTCTTGACTCCACAACCCTAGTACTATTAGATGGACAGTAAAATTTGTATCCCTCAGACCTTTCGGCATGTCCAATGAAATACCCACCGATGGTCCTTGGGTCCAATTTCTTTTCATGTGGATTATAGATTCTTACTTCAGATGGGCATCCCCAAAGACATACATGTTACAAACTCAGTTTCCAACCTTTAAATAACTCAAATGGTGTCTTTGAGACAGCCTTGGTCGGAACTCGATTTAATATATACATTATCGTCTTAAGAGCTTCACTCCACAAGAACTCATGAAGTTTAGAGCATCCTTGCATGCTTCGTGCCATGTCTAATAATGTTCCATTTCTTCTTTCCGCTACACCATTTTGGTTTGGTGAACCAGGTGTAGTGCATTGGGCAACAATCTAATGTTCAACAAGAAACTTTACAAAAGGACCAAGTGCTTGTCAATGTATCTTCCATAGTATTCACCACCTCTATCTTATCTCACAATCTTAATTTATTTTCTTGATTGGTTCTCTACTTCTGCCTTAAAAACTTTAAAATCATCTAGTGCTTCATATTTGTTATTGAGTAAGTAGAGATACACATATCATGAGTAATCATTTATGAAAGAGATGAAGTACTTTTAACAATACGCATCCATATCTGAATAGCATATATATGTATGTATGATTTCTAATACATTTGAACTCCTCTTGGCACCTTTCTTTGACATGTTGGTCTGTTTACCTTTTATGCAGCCCACACACGTCTTGAAACAGTAAAATCTAGACCTCCAAGTACTCCATCATTCACTAATATCTTAATTCTTTATATGGAGATATATCCCAATCTTCGGTGTCACAAAATAGAAGAATCCTCATTCATAACACATCTTTTAACACCAACATTATTGTGAACATGCAAAGTAGTATGAGTGGCATCATTTTGTAAATTGATTCGAAAAGGACCATAAGATAAAATACCATTCCTAACAAGTTTAGATTTATAAAATAAATTGAAAACATCATCTAAAAAGTTATAGGAAAATCTTAAAGGTACAAGTCTTGAAACTGAAATTAAATTCCTAGAAAAACTTGGAATATAAAATGTCTTTTCCAAATCCAAAATAAAGCCATTACTAAGAACTAAGTTGCATGTTCCAATTGCCTTCACATGAGAATGCATCTTGTTTCTAGAATAGATGTATTTCTCACATCCCACTAGCTTCCTTAGGTTTTGCAAACCCTGCAAGGAATTTGTAACATGGATTGTAGAACCAGAATTAATCCACCATGTGTTATGACTAACATCAACCATAGTAGATTCATAATAAATAAGTGAAAGAAGGTTTCCTTTCTACTCAAGCCAAACCTTAAATTTGGGACAATCCTTTTTAATGTGCCCTTTCTTTCTACAAAAGTGACTCTTAGATTCCTTCTTGATATTCTTTTCAGGAGATATCTTTTTCTTTCATTTCTTTTTAGGTTGATTCTTATTCTTTCCTTGAATTGCCAAATGTACAGTCTCTCCAGCCTCCATTAGCAATTTCCTTCCTCTTGCACACACATGGTCACCAACTCATTGATAGACCATTTATCTTTATGTGTTATAAGAGATCTTGAAAGGTCCATATTATTGTGGTAAAGAGTTTAGAATGTAATCCACAAGGAAAGACTCAGACATTGTAACCTCAAGAGTTTGAAGTTGAGCTGCTATATCCCTCATGTGCATGATGTGCTCACACACTCCTTTAATCCTTGCTAATGCCTTATCTGAAGACTCAAATTGCTCACCAATAGCCTTCAGTAGCTCATGGACATTGTTATACTTATCGACATAACCCCGAATACCAATTGAGATGTTGGTCTTCATAAACTTCACGCTAAGGTGATTATATCGCTCTCATTTTTCATAAAGATCAACATCATTGGGTTGGCTATTTTCAGTAATCAGAGGCAATTCATCTTTCTAAATAGCATAATAAATGTCCATCCACCCCAAATGAAGAAGAATCCTTTCCTTCCAAACTTTATAGTTATCACCTTTGAGCTTAGGAATATCACATTTCATATCAGAAAAATTCATATGTTGAAAAATTGCACAAATAAATTATATACATGCTTATATCAAAACTTTGAGGCAAATAAATACATAATACGCTTTACCAATGCAAAACATAGAAAATATGAATCATATGATATAGGAATTGCCTATGGGCTAAGTTTTTAATTCAAATAGATTCATACACAATCATAATGATGAAACTACCAAAACTATGTTCCTTTCCTCAATTCTTGTGGGTAAATCAAGGAATATAATTTGACATTTCACTCTAATTAATCATATAAACATAATAAAAGTTCCAATGGGATAAAATTTACTATGTTTAATATGATTAATCACAATTGATGTCATATTTCCACATGTGATAAAAAATGCTTAATATATAATTTAATATAACCGAAGATGCCGTGGCTATTCATTAATTATAAAAATTATAAAAATCACATGACATCTCAATAATTGCATAGCTCATAAGGGGCTAATTGAACAATCAATATGCCAAGTACTGAGCAAATCATATAATAAATAATCAAGCTATCCAACCTAACAACAATAAGATAACCCACTGGTGGTAGAGCATTCATAGCCCAGGTACAGGGTTCGAAATCCAACAATAAGATAGCCTATTAGTGGTAGAGCATTCTTTCCATAGCCCAGGTATTGGGTTCGAAATCCAGCAACAACACACCAATATGCATTTTGCTGAAAAGTAAATTCTTAGGCTCAAGAAACATAACATAATTAGATAGAAATAAACAAATAGGCTTGCATGAAATTGGATAGTTTTGGGGTCTTGTTTTTCATTTTTTGTTTTTTTAATTGCAGAATGGTCATCTTCAACTTCAAGATGACCCAACTTATCAAAATTGAACCCATTTACAGATATGGCCTAAATTCAATAAATAGAATTCAATTTTCAATGATTCAAAAGCCATTTTATTCAAAATTAAATTTCCTGAAGCTTTCTACCGTACATAATTGAAATATCTCCAAAATAACATTGAAATTTGGCCTTGCCTTGAATGTTAAAACAAACTTTAATTTGAGAAGTAATTCCCTTAATTAGATGTGTAGACAATCCTAAATAATGCAACTAAAGAGAAAAATTCTCAATTAAAATAACATGAATTTGTGGACCTATTAATCTTCCAGTTTTTGAAAGCAAATAAACATGATGTTTCTATGTTCAATCCAAAATGGTGGAAAATATGCATGCTCAAGAATTATAAGGCTTAAAAATATTATATTTTCCAACAATCCAAGAACCAACAAAAATGAAAAGATTTATAGGACAAACATTCTATGTAAACAATATTATGCTTCTATAGAATCCAGGTATTTAATCATGGAATACAAATGAATAATTTGACGGCATAACTTCAACATCACGACAAAGGTACAAGAATGCTCCGATACCAAATGTCAACAAAATATTATAGCGAAAACATAAATTTGAGTTTACCTGCCGCCATTGATATTATTTGAATTTTCTACTTCTAGCCTTCTCCAAATTCTAATAAAAATTCTTCTTCCAATTTTTGGCCAAAGGGCTTCTAAACCCACCAGAATTACTTAATTGATGGTGTAAGAGTGAATATCAAATTCTTGGGTTTAGGGTCCTTAACCTATATAAAATATATAGTGTCTTCCATCAAGATACTATCCCTCAATTAAGTAGGCTTAGTGGGTAGGTGGTTATGATAAAAACTAGGGACCACATCTAGATGTGGTATAACCATATTATAACCAACATTTACAACACATTGTCTTTTTCAATCTTTGAGCATGGATAATTTGATTTTCATTTTGTTTATAAATTGTGTAATTCTGTTTTTAGTCTTTGAGCATGGATTAATTTTATTTCCTTTTTGTTTATGAATTGCATAATTTTTTTTCTTAGAAACGTATCCTTAATTACCGATAGAAATGTATCCTTAATTACCCACTAGCATGAACTAGATGCTAATAGAGATTAATTTAAGCATGTAACACAATGGAACACTAGTAATTTTGTTACATTTAATGTGCATGCTAAAATTTTTATAGTATAAGTTAAATAGAACACTCATTATCTTACTATAATTTTTAATATTTTCAATATATTTATTTAAAACTATTAAAATATTGTCAATGAATCAATAATTGATGGGACAAAGTAGTGGTAGTGAGACTATTCTGAGCTACAAATAGTTGTTATTTTGCAAAAGTTGTAGTTATGAAAATTAGAAATGATAAGGAAGATATTTTAGAAAAATGCTTAAAAATAAACCAAAAGATGATTGATACTTTATATATACTACATATAGTTTAATATGAAATTTTTTTACAATTTGGAGAGCTGCTTCAAATGGTACATAGGTACCTAATATAAACACAAAACATAAAGAAAATCTACATACAACTTGAGCTCAACTTCTCCAACAGTAATAGTAAAGTAACATAATGATCAATATCTATAAATTCCTCAGCACTAGTTTTTTGAATATTTATAATAATAAATATTTGAATGCCCTCATGCATATAGATCAATACATCATGGAGATGGCCTTTTTGGACCAATCAACAAATTCATTACGAATATATACTAATCATTTAGCAAAAAATCTACTATCTTTCCCTTAAACTGATAGTATCATTTTCAAAATTAATGCAATGCTACATTCATTGTATGCATTCGAAGTGAACAAATATAAGGCTAACAGTTTGTCAACCACTTTTTTATTTTTCAATTAATAATATTATAGAATTTCAAGCTCAATAATGACAAAAAGTGAAGGTTGATTAAGTTAATTTACAATAGATATCGTTGATTTACGAAGGCTATTAAATATTTAAAGATAACTCTAAATATTAAATATTTTGTTTGTAAAATTTAAGAACCTACTTCCAACTACAAAATATGTCTTCAACTTAACATCATTTTTTTATCTCATTATTATTACACATTTTATAATTATGTATTTGAGAAGTGTCTCACAATTTGCTTTACGTAAACATCAATCTATTTTATTAATCACTGAAAAATGTTAATAAAATTGTAAACAAGTGTTATAGGAAAATCTTGTTCTTGAATCACAATCCATGGCCTCTCCTACCAAAAGCTAATTTTCTTTTTCAAATTTTGCCTCCATTATATAATTTGATTTAAATAATTTCTCTAGTATTGCACACTTTTTGTTTTTCACATACTATCAGATTCGCCATTATATTAGAATAACAAATAATAAGTAATTAAAAGTCAATATTCTCAATCTAAAATTAATAATGACTAATGATAAATAATTTATTACGAGAATAAATAAAGAATCTTATTTTATGTGGGAGTAAAAAATATTATTATAATTTTCTAACATATATTTCTAGTTCCATTTTCTAAAAAGGATGTAGAAATGTTGAAATGCTAAGATTTTAAGTATGACAATTTGTTTTGTCCTTTTGAAGTGAGGTGAAATTTTGAACTACTAAAACTTCAAGTTAGACAACTTGCATTATGTTTAAGGAAATTTGATGCATTGATTTATACAAATAAGTTCACTATTCTTCATATGAATGTTGAAAAAGTGAGAACATTCTAATATATGGAGTACTTTATAATGCTTTTCACAAAATATTTAAGCTTTTAAAAAAATTATATTTTCAAGAGATTCTAAAATATATGTCTAAGATTCTAATTATACACAACATATTCTTAAACTTTCAAAAACAGTAAGGAGTGGTCTCAAGTTAGGATTAAATGAAATGAATTAATGACATCTTGTATTTTGGTTGTAAATAATTTAATAAAAATAAAAAAAAACTGACATTAATTATGTTCGAAAAATAAATTAATGTTCATGTCTTCTTTTGAAATATATATATATATATATATATGCACACACATATAGACAACTAGTCAAATAGAATAATTACAATAAGAAAACACAAAAAATAAATTAAGGGAACTCAATATTCATTCCTTGAATTACTCCAATTTTCTAATCACTCAAATAAAAGATAGAAGTTTAGTCCAAATATCTTCCATGAAAATTTATAGTGTAAGTGATGATCTTTATGCCAATGATTAAACTGATTTGATTAGCCAATTTAGGATCCATATCTTAGTTCACATTATGTTTTGTTGGTTTTTTAGTTCAAATAAGACCTGACTCTTAGTTCAAATAGAACTAAATTGATTTAAACTATCTCAAGATCCTTAAGCACTAGGAAATTGACACTTGAAAACTAAAGATTATTAAATATAATACAAAAGATAAATTTTATTAATTCCAAATTCCTTGTTATTTTATTGTTATTTTCTTATTTCTTTTATGATCTTATTCTAACTGAAATATAGAAGATGTTTGCCATATGCTTCGACCCATCATCCCTACTAAGTATAAGAATTATTATAATGAAAGATTTTCAATATTTTATTTTCTCAAAAGGATGTGAAAATTTTGAAATGCTAAAACTTTACATAAGACAATTTGTACTGTACATAGAAATTGAGGTGAAAAGTACGAGCTTTTGAGACTTAGAGTTGGACAATCTGCATTATATATTTGAACAATTGATGCATAGATTAACACAAATAAGTTCACTGCTTATTTAATGGATGGTGAAAAGTGATTACATCTTAATACGTAGAAGGGACACTACACCTCCCAATAATACATTTCACAAAGCTTCTAAAAGGTTGTGTTTCTACAAAGTCTCTAGAACATGTGACCAAGATTCAAATTATTCACAACATATTCTTAAACTTTCAAGACCAATGGAGTATGATCTCTTCCTAAGCTCCATGTAATAGAAAAGGAAATAAAAAGGTGCTAGATATATTGGACTAGCACCTTTTTATTTTTTTCTAAGAGTTTGGGATTAGATTAAAGTCTAATACAATTTTATTGGGCGTAAAATAGGTAGGATATTAATTTTTTGGCCATGAGTAAGTTTTTTACCTCAAGCATTGACACACATAGTGCTAGTTCCCATGAAAACAATGTCAAACTATGAGCTAAGGCTGGCAAAACGAGTCTCAAATTGTCGTTCCAACCCAATTCAACTAATTTTGAGTTGAGTTCAATTCAAAATAATTTTAGTAGATTTAATTTTGTTGCATTTTGAGTTATAAACAAGTGCAAAATGGGTTGATCATAGGTTGTAAATATGTCCAACCAAAAAAATAAATTCATAAAATTTTTATTATAATCAATTTATAAATTTATTATTTATATTTATTAAATAATCTTTAAAAGTCATTATTAATCTCTAAAAATTTATAATTACATTCAAATGAAAATTTAATTACTTTTTTATAATTTGAATCATATTATAATTTTACTATCGACAATCATCGTAGTATTGTTTTTGTAGTTGTTACTGTGGTTGCCAGCAACACTAATGACGATGAGAATAAATTCAGTATTAGTTATAGTAACAAATTTGAAATTAATTATAGTAAATAGTAAAATAATTATATTTAGATCAACTAAAACAATAAATTCACATTAATAACTGTGCCATTTTCTTTTTGTTGCATATGTGCATTCAGCTCAAATAAATTCAAATGTAAATGCTTTAAATGTGAAGGTTTAAGTTTGAGAGTTTAAACTTCATTTGGGCTAGCTCTTAATTTGCATCTTAGACTGAAGACGATTGACTATATATTTAGTGGCATAAATATGGGAAAGACTTAAATATTTATAGTGGTTTTTATTTTATTCATTAAGTAAGAATATTAATTTGTGCTCGTTACTCATTGACTCTTCATTTTTGCGATAGGACTCTATCAAAGGTAGACACTGGACACTTTGGTTTCAAAGAAACAATTCCTTTTAGATTTTCAAAATTTTGTATCGACATTTTCAATATGTTAAAAAAACGATTCTTTAATTTCAAATATTATGGAAAATTACAATTCTTCAAATTAAAAATATAAATGTTACAAAATATAAGTAGATTACTAGTTAATTTTATTTAATTTGATTTTAACTGATAAGTAAGAATTCAGTAATAACATTAACATAGAGTAAAATAAGGAAGAAAGATCATAATTTAACGAAATACTATAGTAATACATTTTATAAAAAAAAATATGATTTATTGTATTGTACCCTATCCAAACTCATTTTTATTGCAATTTATTTTAGTCCATGAATGTAAACTTATTTTGAACACAATCAATAAAATCCAATTCAGGCCAACACAATTCACCCATATATCATACATACACAAGCCAATGATTATTGACAAAAACTGTCCTGTAAGAAAACTAGGGTTAAAGAAATCACATTTTATAAAAAATATTACAAAAAAAAATTGATAACACGGCCAAAAACTAAAAATCTTAGGATTAGTTTGGTTGGATGATAAGGTGGGATACAATGTTTCTATCCCACCTTGTCATTCATTTGGTTTGAGTAATAATAAATATTTAAATCCGCATGAATATCAAAAACCCATATTTATATGTATAATGCCCATGATAATTTAAATTGCTACCCCTGTTTATCATCCCAACCAAACTATATTACAATAATAAAAAAACATAAATTATCTTTTAATAAATAATAATGAGATTACTTAAAAATCCAACCAAACTACCCCTTGACCGCTTAAGTCTCATGATACATATACGATAGGATTAAATTCTCTCTACAAAAAGAAAATGGTTACAAGATCTCAAATGATAATATTTACTAGTTATTATTATTATTATTATTATTATTATTATTATTATTATTATTATTATTACAACATAAGAACAAAGGGTTTGAATAAATTCAATTTCAATTTAATTATCAACTTCTAACATTTTAAAATTTTCATTAGTAGTTGGTTATTATGTTAATTGAATATTTATTTGTTCCATTTAAATATTGGTCGATTTTTATAACCATTTTCCTTACAATTGTGACACAAAAGAACTTTTTGACACTGTAAACTATCAAACTGTTAGAGCGGACGCTTGTTTGTATGATCAAGACACTCTTTCATCTTTTATATTATTTAATAGTTAGGAGCTATTTGTCTATACATATTTTTATTAAAATCAAAATCATTTATTCAGACTTATTTTCTTTTATATATTTTGTTATGTTATTATCACATCAATTAAAAATAAAATTATATTTAACACAAACTATCCACAATTACTCTGAAATATCATCTCTATACATACCAAAACCAAATGGACCCCAAATTTCCTTTGTTTATAATAGCTCTTTCAAAAATAAAAATAAAAAATGGGAGCTTAAAATTAAATTTTTTTTCCAAAAAATTACTAAATAATTTATATCATTTTTATAAGATGTTTTGAGGAATTTATAAGCTCAGCCCTCTTGTTGTATATGTAAAACATATTGTCTTTT
This sequence comes from Jacaranda copaia, assembly GCA_014898725.1. NCBI lineage: Eukaryota > Viridiplantae > Streptophyta > Magnoliopsida > Lamiales > Bignoniaceae > Jacaranda > Jacaranda copaia. Next base: position 1,344,494 of record JACGDI010005394.1, read on the forward strand.
TCAATCTTTGAGCATGGATAATTTGATTTCCTCTTTGCTTATAAATTGTGTAATTCTCTTTTCAATCTTTGAGCATGGATTAATTTTATTTCCTTTTTGCCTATGAATTGCATAATTTTTATTCTTAAAAATGTATCCTTAATCACCAATGGAATAGTGTCATAGTCTAAAACAGAGCAAAATAAACAAGTCAACTAACCCACAAGCATGAACTAGATGCTAATAGAGATTAATTTAAGCTTGCAACACAATGGAATACTAATAATTTTGACACATTTAATGTGTTATAGAACACTCGTTATCTTAATATAATTTTTAATATTTTTAATACAAATATTTAAAATTATTAAAATATTGTCAATGAATCAATAATTGATGGGACAAAGTAGTAGTAGTGAGACTATAGATTGAATATTCTGGGTGACAAATAGTAGTGATTTTGTAAAAATTGTAGTCATGAGAATTAAAGATGATAAGGAAGATATTTTAAAAAAATACTTAAAAATACACCAAAAGATGTTTGGTACTTTATATATAGTATAGATAGTTTAATATGAATTTTTTATAAAATTTGGAAAGCAGCTTCAAATAGTACATAGATGCCTAACATAAACACAAAACTTAGAGAAAATCTATATACAAACTTAAGTTCAACTTCTCCAACAATAATAGAAAAGTAACATAATGATCAATATTTATAAATTCCTCAGCATAGTTCTTTGAATATTTGAAATTTAAGTCACAAAAGGTCACATTCATTTATTGATACTTTTTACAGGCTTCATATAATAATAAATATTTGAATGCCCTCATGCATATAGACCAATACATCATGGAAAGGGGCCTTTTGGATCAACCAACTAATTCATTAAGAAGTTACTGATCATTTAGCAAAAAATTCAATACTTTTCCCACAAAATGATGGTATCATTTTCAAAATTAATGTAATGCTACAATCATTGTATGCGTTAGAAGAGAACAAATATAAGGCTAACAGTTTGTGAACCCCTCTTTTATTTTTTAATTAATAATACTATAGAATTTCTAACTCAATAACGACAAAAGGTGAAGGTTGATTAAGTTAATTTATAATAGATATCATAGATTTATGAAGGAGATTAAATATTTAGAGATAACTCTAAATATTAAATATTTTGTTTGTAAAATTTAAAATTCCGACTTCCAACTATAAAACATGTTTTCAATTTAACATCATTTTTTTGTTATCTCATTATTATTACATATTTTATAATTATATATTCGAGCAATATCTCGCAATTTGCTTCGCATAAACATCGATCTATTTTGTTAATCATTAAAAAATGTTAATTAAATAGTAAACAAGTATTATAGGAAAGTCTTGTTCTTGAATCACAATCCATGGCCTCTCCCGCCAAAAGCCAATTTTCTTTTTCAAATGTTGTGTTGATTATATAACTTGGTTTAAATAGTTTCTGTAGTATTGCACATTTTTTAGAATAACAATTAATAAGTAATTATGTGTCAAAACTCTCAATCTAAAATTAATAATGACCCATAATAAATAATTTATTATGAGAATAGATAAATAATCGTATTTTATGTGGGAGTAAAAAAATATTATTATAATTTTCTACCATATATTTCTAGTTCTATTTTCTAAAAAGGATGCAAAAATGTAGAAATGGTAACTTTAAGTATGACAATTTGTATTGTCCTTTTGAAGTGAGGTGAAATTTTGAACTATTAAAACTTCAAGTTAGACAACTTGCACTATATATTTGAAACCTTGACGCATAGATTAATACAAGAAAGTTCACTATTCTTTGTATGAACGGCAAAAGAGTGAAAACATTCTAATGTATGGGGAACTTTATAATGCTCTTCACAATATATTTCTCAAAGCTTTTAAAAATTATACTTTCAATAAATTCTAAAACATTTGTCTAAGCTTCCAATCATACACAACATATTCTTATAAACTTTCAACAACAGTGAGGAGTAGTCTCAACTTGAGATTAAATGAAATGAATTAGTGACAATTTTTATTTTGGTTGAAAATAATTTAACAGAAATAATATAAAAAAATTGACATTAATTACGATAAAAAATAAATTAATTTTCATGTCTTATTCTAAAAAATATATATACACAACTAGTCAAATAAAATAATTACAATAAGAAGATAAAAAGAATAGTAGTTACAAGATGTCAAATGACAATATTAAAGTTGTCAATTTATATTACTATATATACAAGAATTGTGGCACCCCGGTTGGGAGGTGTTTGCTTGGCCGAGGTGTTATTCAAATCTATCCTACAAGCTTCCTGGATAAGAGAAAATATATCATTCAAAAAATAAAATATTTAATTCCCACAAGTGACATCCATCAATAGTTTAACTTGTCACTAAAGTATCATAAATCACACTTGATTGTTTCAAACCTACCTATCATATCCACATTAGTAACTCATCAGACTACAATCTATATATCCATATATCCATTGGGCTTATTACGTCATGTGTCTCATGGTTAAGTCTATCGTCATCACTCCTTATCTGGAGTAAAGAATGGAAGGAAACAACACAAAGTTATATAAGTTTGAACGACTTAGTGAGTTATTAACAAAGGAGTAATGCCAGTACACAAAGTGATAACAATGCCATTAGTACTTAATCAACAAAGAGTAAAACATACTACGATTGATAACAAATTAATAACATTTTAGCAACACCTATTGTTAATGATTCTCCTACCTTATCCCTTCACTTTTGAAAACAAGAAAATCTTTATTCCTCCAATTTTGAGTGATCGGCTTGAACAGTTGACCAAACAGATGCCTAACTATATGCCTTATCCCCTCATAGACAGCTACTTTCAACTGGCTATGAGGCCAAATTATAATTAATGGGATGTCAATTGGAGATCAGTCACCTTTGGTCTGTTTCACGTGGCCATCTCCTAAAGCTAATCCTAGTACTCCTCCAAAGATATCAATAATTAGTATAGCATAAGCATCCAACAGTATTTCACTTAACATGTCAATTCGCCATGATACGTCGTAATTAGTTAATCAACGTCAAACCCATTTCCATGTAACAGTCATGACAATAATGGAAAAGTAAATCTTGAAATTCTTTTTCAATTTTTCCAAATAATCGCCAATTTTAAGTGAAGCTGCATAAATCATGACCAACCAAAAACCAGAATTAGTGAAAAAGGGCGAAGTGTGGTAGGATTTCACAAACACTACTATGTTCTTCAATGTTTTGGCTATTTTCCAGAAAATTTTTTGGAGGAATGGGTTTTTGAGAGAAAATTTGGAAAATATACCATGTGTTTCTTTTTATTTTGGAAAAATATGGAAAATGATTTGAGCTTGAGTTGCTTGTTTTTTTATATTTTGGGGAGAGACAAATTTTATAGTAGATGTCAAATCAATTGTTTTTTTGTTGGATTTGTAGGATGAAAGTGATTTTTTTATATAGTATATGTATGTATTTTTAAAGTTGGATGATGTGTGTTTGTGTGCTATATATATATATATTTGTAATAATTGAAATATGAGTGTAATTAATTTAATTGATTATTTATTTTGAAGTGTATATTGTTATAAATTTAACATTAGTAAATAATGTATTATTTGGAATAAAATATATATTAATAAATATTAATTATTCATGAAAACACAATTATATCTTAATTATAAAAAAATAAGCTTATATCATAATTATTAATATCGACTTATAAAAAAATTAATTACTATACATTAATTATAAACTAATTACTGCTTATTAATTAAAATATAATTATTTAACTATTTATTACTTATGATTTAGGATCGATCCATGAAAGAGATAAAAGACTAATTATGTTACTAAGTTGACCATAAAGGTCCTTTTAGGAAATTTACCTAGATTTAGACACAAAAGAATATATTATTGCTATCCAGGCCAAAAGAAAGAAGCCCACAAAGCCTTCATGGCAAACAGGGCCAAAACAGCCAAAACAACGATCTACTTTGTTGTCTAAGCCCCAATATCCTTACTCAACTTTACACATAAAATAGTCTAATACCTTCAATACAGCCTTGTCAATTATAACCATGGCTCATTAATATATAATCATTCTATCCGTAACATATCATAAAGAATTTTAGCCTGCCAGTGGCTAGACTTATAATAAAAGAAATATTAAAAAACTATAAATAAAACTAAGATTACCTTAATTAATAAACGGCCAAAGGCCTTCTTCAAGAAAGATAAAATTTCACAAGATAAAAGGTAGGGAAGAAAGCAGATTGTAGAAAAAGAAGAAAAGAAAGCAAAGATATTTTTTTTTTTTTTTGTTTGCCTCCTTCAAAACAAAGGATTGCCTTTTATAAAGCAAAAAAAAAAAAAAAATACTATTTTGGATTCCAAAATTTTGAAGTTCGAATAGTAAAAAATAGAAAAGTATTATTACAGATTTCAAAGTTTTGAATTTCGAATGGTAAAATTAAATAGTCTATTACTGTTTGTCTTATTACAATATTTCAAAATTAAACTATTATTCTACTTTTTTGTAATTGTCTTCTTGAAAGATTGAAAGATTCTTTTAATTTCTTGAGAATTTGGTGGGGTATCATCCTTTAGGTCTTGAGCGTCTCCCAAATATTCAAACTGATTTTCTCTAATTTTTGACTTTGCAGAAGTAGAAGTAGCCATCGATGCATCGGATTTGTCATCGATTTTATCATTGATATCATCAATATTTTCCATTAATTCTTGTTGAAGCATATCAAGATATTCAATGATTAATTCTTGTTTGGATAATTTTACTTTTCACACCTGGATTTTTTTTGAAGCTTTCTCGAAACGGCTGGATGATTCTCTTTTCTTTTCTTGCTCCAATTTGTCTTTGTACTTTTGAGTTTGCTGAAGAATATCATCCAGAGTTTCTTGACCATGCAATTTTTTGGTCTCATTATCTATCTAGATTAATTTATTTCAAAATTTGTTGAAAAATATTCTATTCAAACATGGAATATTTTCCTCATTAGTGCTGATTTCTGGTATCCATTTTCAGATCCATTGGATTGAGAATTCCATGAAAAAATACATGGCAACCATCCCTTCTATTAATTGATGCTTCTTCTCAGCCTCTAATAGCTTGGTGGAATATTTAGACCACATATCAAAAGTCATTCTAAATTGATCAGGAAGAATATTCTGAATTGAACCATATGATTTCTACCAATTCAAAGACCAATTTGGTATATCATGCTGAAAGACTTTTGGACAAATCTTGATGAACCAAGAATGTTTCTTTCTTTGATTTTCATGTAAGAAAACCTTATCAAATGCCTGGATATAATCCCAATAATTAAACTTTATTGGAACTTTGAGTTCCTTATGAAAATATTCTTTTTCTCTAAGAAAGGACATTCCCTATTCTTCAATTGCTATAAACTTTTTAACAATAATCTTACTAAAATTAAATGAGGTTTTTGATATTTGGACTTGGATAAAAATGTGAACTTTCACATGATCTTGTAAAAACTAGAATATTTTCAAAAGAAGATCTTTGTTTATAAGAATTTGCAGCATGTGATGCTGTACAAAGATATCTTTGAACTATAATCCAAGGATCATTTTTCCATTGGAGATCCTTATATTCGAAGAACATTATTATGTCCTTACGTTTTTTCTGCTCAAATGTAGTCAAACAATCTTCATCTTCAGAGGAAGCTACATTTAATATAATACTAGCAATCATTTGCATGCATAAAATATTTTTGATTAATTATATTATTTATATAGACTTTCACGTCTATTATAATAAAAATTGACATGCATCACAAAAACATACATATAATTTGTATAATTATATATGAAGATAGCATTCATGTAAATTAAAATTTTTATAATTCATTTCCAAGTTAAAGAATAAATTTAAAATTAATTAAAATAAGTAAATAGTGGAAGCTTTTGAATAAATGGTGGTTATTTGTATATATAAATGTTCATTGAATATTGAATAAGTAAAAGGGTAAATTTGGTATAATGAAATTTGGTATCATAACTTCCACTTTAGACACAAAAATACCTTCCTTTTATAATAGTATAGATTAGAATAAGGTCTTTGAGATCCTTCTATTTTTTATTTAGGACTTTTATTAGAAAATTCTTGATTTTCTTTGAATTTTAAAAATTCAGCAAAAAGAGAATTTTTATAAAATGGATCATTTTTGTCTGAGATATTTCTCGATCCGTATGATGATTGAGTACAAAAGGAAGCTATAAGCTTCGGCTTACCATGTTGTGTAATAACATTTTTCTTTCCACCTCTATAAGAATGGTGGTTTCCACCTCCTCTATTATAATAAGAAATCATTTCATGGTTCCTACAAAAATTCACAAGGAAATCAGGTAAACTATTATCGCTTCCTTTTTTATAAATGATTTTAAAATCAAATGGTGCTAAATAAGCTTGTCATCTAGCAAACATTTGCTTAAAAATATTATGTTTAAAATCCTTGTTAAAAATATATTTAGTAGCTTGACAATTTGTTTTTATTATAAAAAATTGATTGTATAAATCATCTTGAAATTTAAGAATACATTTTACAATAGCTAAAATTTCTTTTGCCATAGTAGCATAATTTTGTTGACTATTATTCCATTTTCCAAAATAAAATTTGATAAGATTTTCTGTTTTATTAATAGGATTTATATGTTTTAAAATTCTACCATATCCTAACTCAGATGCGTCAGTTTCTAGAATTTTTTCCCATGAGGAATTAGAAATCATTAAACAAGGAAGTTGTTTAACTTTTTCTTTAACATGAGTAATCATATTAGTATGATTATCAGTCTAAGGTTTTGAAATTTTTTTAAATCTATCATATAAAATAGCAATATCTTTTGCAAGATTTTGATAATAAGGAGAAATATAATTAAGACTTCCTAAAAATCTTTCTAATTGAGTTTTATCAATAATTTTATTAGGAAATTTTGATGCAAATTCAATATTCTATTTATAGGAATTATTTTTCCTTTTTCTATAAAATGTCCAAGAAATCTAATTTTTGTTTGAAATAAATTCATTTTAGGTTTTGATATAACAAGACCGTTATTAATAATAATTTGTTTAAAAATATAAAGATGTTTAAAATGATTTTCTATATCATTAGAAAATACTAAAACATCATCAATATAAACAATTATAAAATTATTATAAGGATTAAAAATATCATTCATATTTTTTGAAATTCTAAAGGTGCATTCTTTAGACTAAAAGACATATCATTCCATTCATATTGTTCAAATGAAACATTAAAAGCAGTTTTGAATATATTAGATTCTGCAATCTAGATTTGCAAATATCCAGATTTTAAATCAAATTTTGAAAAAATATTAGCTTCATAAAGTCTATCAAGAAGATTTTTTTTACTATGTATAGGATATCTAATCCATTTTAAAACTTTATTAAGAGGCTTATAATTTATTTCTAATCTTGGTGCTCATCTTTCTTGTTAAGCAAATTTATTAACATAAAATACTATACAAGACCATGGAGATTTTGTAGGTCTAATAAGACCCTTCTATAAAAGAGATTCAACTTCTTTTTTACAAAGAGCCAAATATTCAAAATTCATTTGGCAAGGTCTTGCCTTAGTAGTAATTTTTTCATTAAAATTATCTTCATAAGGAAGATCAACAATTTGTTTCTTTATAGATGCGAAAAGAAAAATTGTCCAAATAAGAGTTAATCAAAGAATATCTTGATATGGTTCAACAAGAATTAATGGAAAATATTGATGATATCAATGATGACACCGATGGTAAATCTGATGCTTCGATGGCTACTCCTACTTTTGTAAAGTTAAAAGTTGGAGAAAATCAGTTTGAATATTTAGAAGAAGCTTAATACCTGGAGGATGATACCCCCACCAAATTCTCAAGAAATTGAAAGAATCTTTTAATCCCTCAAGAAAACAATTACTAAAGAGTAAAATAATAGTTTAATTTTGAAATATTGTAATTTTGCTATTTGGGATTCAAAACTTTGAAATCCGTAATAGTACTTTTCTACTTTTTATTATTCGAACTTCAAAATTTTGAAATTTGGAATAGTATTTTTTTGCTTTAAAAAAGGCAGCCCTTTGTTTTGAAAGAGGCAGGCAAAAAATTAACTCTGTTTTCTTTCCTTCTTTTTCTACAATCTACTTTCTTCCCTACCTTCTATCTTGTAAAATTTTTTATCTTTATTGAAGTAGGCCTTCAGCCGTTTATCAATTAAGGTAATCTTAGTTTTATTTATATTTCTTTTATTATAAGCTTAGCCAATGACGGGCTAAAACTCTTATGATATGTTACGGATAGAATGATTTTATATTGATGAGTCATGGTCATAATTGACAAGGTTGTGTTGAAGGTATTAGACTATATCATGTGTAAAGCTGAGTAAGGGTACTGGAGTTTAGACAACAAAGTAGATCGTTGTTTTGGCTATTTTGGCCTTGTTTGCCATGAAGGCTTTCTGGGTTTCTTTCTTTTGGCCTGGATAGCAATAATCTATTCTTGTATGTCTAAATCTAGGTAAATTTCCTATAAGGACCTTTAAGATCAGCTTAGTAACATAATTAGTCTTCTATCTCCTTAATGGATCGATCCTGATCTCTAAATGATTTTTTTGAAGATGATTAATTTATTTATTATATCAAATTAAAACATCTTAATTTATTTATTAAATGAATAAATATAAAATTTAATTAGTGCATAAAATATTAAATATAACTAATACATTATCTAATTAATAAGTAAATTTAATTAATTTTAAAAAAATAAAAATAAAAAAATTAATTAATTTAATATGTTATTCAATAAATAAACAATTTAGTAATAACATAAATAATATTTAATTAAATTTAATTTATTTTTTTGACAATTAGTTTAATTAAATTTGTAAACAAAAGTTTTAGATTTTTTTTAACTAGTAAAATTTTAATATTTTTATGTGTGTGTGTGTGTGTGTGTGTGTGTGATTAAGTGAGGTGAGAAAGTGATAAATGAATGAGTAATATGAAAGGTAGAATGAGAAAATGAGGAAGTATGTGTGATTTTTAAGATGTAGGGCTTTTTGGGTGAATTGGGAGAGATTTTTTAGGTATAAAATTTGAGTTTTGGGGGGAAAAATTGGAGAATATGCCTCTATTTCAAATTTTTTTTGGGGGGTGGAAAAAATTTTGGAAAAATGTAAAAGAACATAACCTTTACTTTTTCAAAACTTGTGAAAACATGATACTTGGTTCCATAATTCAACAGCTTGAGATGGACAAAAATTCAAATAATAATGGTTCAAGAACCATTGACAAAGAAGAAAAGTTCAAATAGGTTGTCAAGCAGTTTACTTTCCAAAAACTTGTGTAAACATGATATTCGATTTAGGGGTTCAGCAACTCAAAATGCGTGCAGAATTCAAATAAGAATAATTCAAGAACCACAAATGAAGAAGAAGAAAAGTCCATTAGATTGTCAAGAACGATACAAGGATCAAAGGTCAATATTGTATAGATGAAGGACAATTTCTAGCAAAAGAATAGTCAAATAGAAATGATATATATACTAATATATACATAAGATAAGAAATCACATTAAGCAAGATTGAGAATTTAGATAATAACTACTCAAGAATTACAGGCAAGCATAATTGCTTAGACAGATTGTTGGATTCAACACAATTGATGAAGAACAGCATAGAACAAACAATAGCAATTATTGAACCTCTTAACGAACATGATCAAGCAACATTGGTGTAATAACAAATATGTATGTTTTTTCTCCAGCAAAGAAATTTAATACAAACTCACATAGCAAATGCAGAGGAATCCTTAGTTGTATGGGCGCTCAGGTCCTAGCTTCCTAGTCAAATTGAGAACTATCATAAGGTAATCGGAGTTACCATCCTATTAATATTCTAAATCTTAAGTTTAAATACAGTTGATGTCTTTATCAAACTCCAGGTTATTTTGACACAATTCCATTAACCTCTGTTTCATATCTATATGCTTAAGATGATTAAATGTGGTAATCCTTAACTAATCAGTTGATGAATAGGTTACCGATATAATCTACATCATTGGCGTCTCGTTAATATTCAACAGGTATTTGCTGTTATAACACTCAAGTTCAATTATATCTTCTCTCAAATGACCTCAATCTTTCAAATGCATGATATTCTCAGTATCATGAGACTTGAGCCCAATCATTTTAACTTTTATTTTCTTAAATTTCTAACCATTTTAATAGCTTTACATGCTCGAGCCAATTTAATCCTCAAGTTACACACCCACTTTATGAATATTTTACTCAATCTTATTCCATAAGTATGACCTTGGTTATCTTATTCTAAAACTTCAAGCTAGTAATTCTTGAGTGGCTATCCCCAACAAACTCCATTCATCGCTTCACTTATTTCACGGTACATGAAGAGGGTTCAAGTTCCTAAATTAGTTGAGTTTTACGAGTCTATCAAATCTAAGTTGGACAATCCATTTTTGTTCTAACATTTACATAATTTAATCTCTGAATTAAATGCAATCCTACCCAATTTATAACATGTCATGTTATTAGATCCACAGACATAAATATATATGGCTTTCTTTCTAAATTAATCAAGCTTAAATCTTATAATTAATTTTTAATTCAATATTTACAAAATTAAATCATCGACTTAAGTCAAACTATAATTTAATAGTCTTGATTTAATAAACATTTAATTGTAATTATAAAAATCAAAAGAATTGATATTTGATATGAAATTTACCTAAAGTTGATCGAATCATGATCCATTCTCAAGGTGAGAATAGCCAGACGAGCTCAGAATTGACTTTTAACTCTTCTACCAGGTCACCGCCATCTGCCAATGTGCGCCGCCGCCAAAGATGGGTGTCAACCACACCATCTGGTGTACCTTGCCACCCGGAGCAGAACTCACAATTCAATTTTAACAATTTCCATAGTTCAGGCCACCAATTGGCCATTCAAACATCCACAAAACCCTCCCCCACCATCGCGCCACCACTCAAATTCCCATCACACCGTTGGCTTTTTCCTCAAATTGGCACCACCTAAAGTTTGCCCAGAAAATTTCGATCAAAACCCCTCAACACCCATATATCTCAGTCCCGCCATTGTAAGTTGCGGAACCACCACCACTCGCGAATTTTTGCCCAGCTATTCCAAGTGATTCCTTGGTGGTTTCCGTGGTTATTTGGTATGAATGTGCTCCTTATGATGAGAAATATCTAGTGGTGGTGTCAGTTTCGGGTTTTCCGGTGGCTCTCCAAGTGTTGGGGATTGAGGGTGATGTTGGGTTAACTTTCGAGAATTTGAAGAAAACGTGGGCTGATATTATATATATAAAGTCATCGTTTAGAATTCACAATTTCGCCCCAGAATATTTAAACCATCTTCAATTAAGCTCCTCAATACTTCAGCCCCCTTCAATTTGAACCCTGACTTCTAATTGAGTCCTCCAGCTTCTGTTTTTTGCACATTGACCATAGACATTGTTAATTATAGGCAATTGAGTCCAAATTAATTTATTTTAAAACCCTTGAACTTTTGATCTTCTCATATTGTCCCTTAATATTTTTTATTTGGTATAATTGGGTCCTAAATTTAATTAATATTCAACCCTTTGATTTTTAATATTTTTATACTTGCATCCGAATTGATCTAATTAGCAGTTTGACTATGACTTAATTCTTTTATTCAAAAGGTACGTAGTCAAAAAATTTCTTATTTTAATTTTATGATATTCAAAATCCGTGGTGTTACAAGAATGACTTTTCGACAACAATAAATTATATTCTTTTACCAAATCATTAACTCTTGTAGTTTTGAATTTCTTAATTTTAAAAAAGATTTCTTATTTTGTCTCTAATTTGGATATTTAAATATTAAAAATGTTGAAATGTTTTCATTGATTTTAGCGTTAAATTAATTTTATGTAAATCTTGTACTATAGAGTTGCTATCAACCATGGTCCTCTATCAATAGATCTTCATATAGCCTCTCCTTATGTTAAAATAATTAATATTTGTGTACAAAATTATTCTAAGCTAAGTGAACAGATAAATTCACTTCGCCACCATGCATATTATAATCTATATAGTAAATTTCCCTATTTGGAATCAATTTGATGATTAAATGACATCAACAAATTTATCCCTATATTTCAATATATACTCAAATATTAAATAAATTTACACTAAATTACATAAAAATAAATTAATATTTAAAACATAACTTTTATCACTATTAAATTTATGAAAATAATTATTATGAAAAAATAATATATATTATCTGTAGTGACTTTAATATTCCAATTCATAATTAATCATCCACATTTTTAAAGGTAATAAATAAATCAAGTAAAGGTTAGAGATCACTAAACTATAATGTGGAAAAATTAGACAATCGCTTTCTCTTTCTTAAAAGTTTCTCGAAAAAACATAGATTTTATGATCTATCAATTAACCACGACCATAACAAATAATTCTTTGAACTAATATGGCCAATATTTTCACTTTTGTTCATTACTTATTGAAACTTTCAAAAAAGTTAAAAGAACAAATTTTCACATAATTTCCTTCGGATTTCCCAAATTTATTCAAAGGCTAAGATGCCAACATGGGACGATCTGTTTAACAAAATTTGTAACAATAACAGCGCGGGAAAATCCCATGGCATTCCCCTCTGAGGAATTTCTCCTTGAGGCAGCTCAAAGTGCAAGTACTTCCCCTGAAGCACAATCCAGTTTTGGTGCGGCTCCGCTCCTTGCATAATTTCAACTTCGACTGATCAGCTTCAACTTTGGGAAGACATATTTCTGTTGATTAGTCAAGATAAACCATCAAATAAATTAGCTTAATGTGAAAATGACATCAACATAATTGAAAGATGAGGACACAAAAATAATGACAAAAATTAGCTCAATTTTGCGTTTTTTTCATATTAAAGTTTTGCAGTTGCGCTTCAAAAGGAATTTGATTAATATGTCACTGGTCAATTGACTGAAAACCACAACCTTACATCTATATGTGTGAGATTTGAAATTTAAATAGTATATATATATATATATATGAAGAATTAATTAATGGACAATATTGTATTGATATTAATAAAAGATCAAGAAATGACCTGAAAAAAGGAGAAGCATTGAGAGCACAAGAATTTTTGCAAAAGAACTCATCCCGAGTTTCTTATCTTAGTAGGTTGGAGAAAAACAGAGGGGGAAAAGGGGAGGGAGGTTGTTGTGGTGATCAATTAGTTGCTTGTATAACAATTTATTCGGATTTTCTCTATCTGTATGGTGTAGGCTAATAATTTTCCTCAAATACATCTTAGTTAGGATGAATTAATTAGGGGTTTAGCGTTTGGGTTGTGTTGTTTAATTTTGAGTGTCAATGAGCGAGATTTCAATTAAGTGGTTGAATGACTCGCGGTGGACTGGTCACCAATCTTGGGTCATCGTTTTAAATATTTGGTTGGGATCGGATATGGGATAAGGGGATTAGAACATCATTAATATTTAATCTCTTGTTTGGCATGGTTACTTTAATAAATGCCATTCATTTCATCAAATCACTAAAACCAACACTGTTTCATAGACGTTTCGTTTATTTATTTATATATATATATATATATATATATATTAGACTCAAGTTGGGGCTCGAGCTCGACAAATCTAAAATTTTAAATTTTAATTCAACTCGACTTGACTCAATAAGACTCAAATTGATAAAAAAAACTATATATAACTACAGGTTTGAGTTCGAGTTCGAGTTCGAGCTTGAACTCAAAATAAAAAATAGTAATACAATATATATTTATCAATAAAATAAAAAATAATTTTAATTATATACTAACTTCCCTACCCCAAGTTTAGATACAAATGACTCGTGATCAGTTTAAATTAGAGCTTGAATCTCATGAGCTAACTCGACTTATTTGCACCCTAGCTAAAAGCCCTGTTGCTAGTTAAGAGGTTCATTAGTCTCAAATTATTTGTTACCAAAATTTTATTTCTTATAATTTTGTGAATAATCTTTTTTTTTTTTTTTTTTTTTCAATTCTGGCTATCTTGAAATTTGTGTGTTATGCATCAATAATTTGTATTTCATTGATTTATATGTCCACGTCTCTAAAAAAGCATCGATAAGTGCAGGTCTAATTTTTATTTATAAATCCTTCTCTAGTCAATCTTTAAATTTGCTTACAATCCCTTATTTAATTTCTGATTTTTATATAATCAAATAGTATTAACTTCTAAACTATTTAATTGAATCATCCGCCAACAATTTAATGATCTTTTTAAAATCATCAAAAGCTAAATATAAATTATCAGAACAAGTCATTTGTAATCATTCATAATAATACAAACTGAGCTATTAACGCAACATCATCCTGCAACTCAACTATCCACTGATCCACGCCAATAAGTCCAACATTCCAAACAGTGATAGATTATTTCGCCACACTACGACTAGATTTTTATTTTTCCTTTTTATAAATTTAAAGCTAGAAAAAGAGAGTAGTGCTAAAATGAAAATCTTAATACGCGTCTCTATTCCGTCATAGATCCAATTGATAATATCGTCCATGGAATTATTTTATCTCTAACCAAAATTATGAAAATAACTAGGGTAGTGTTTAATTAGTTTTTTTTAAAGCATTTTTGTGAAAATATTTTGAATGCTGAATTGAAGGAAGAATAACTATTATATTTTCATGATGGTTGAAATTGCAATATAAGTAACGTTCTCAATACATATATATAATTCCATATAAATCGTAGTGTAACTATATATTCCTAGTGGTATGAAATCAATATATTTTAAGAAGTTTAATGTCCTAATTATTTACAATTTCTCTAGATCTATATTATCTCTGGACTCCTCGTGAATAATATATCTGACTACAATGTATAAAGAAGGGAATATAATTACTATTGATTTAAAGCGATTTTGTTTTATAAAAACTTGTCCCAAACATGGATTATCGAAGGTTTACTCGAAAGGTAGAACTGATCCACCTCCATATTAATTTTTGTGAAAACTTTATAATAATTTTTATACAAAATCTTACCAAATTAATCCTCAAGGCAGCAAAACTCATATCACTAAAATAAAAAATAAAAAAAAAGAAAGAAAAACATATATAATTTCTATGAGTAATGACATAATAAATATTTTTTAATTAACACACATGCACTAAAAGAATTAGGTTATTTACAACATTATTATCGTCGAATTTGAAATAAATGCTCTTGCAATTAACCTTCACTGTGATTAATCCTTCATTGATGTATGCTCTTATATATATATATATATATATATATATGAATTTTTCCACAGACACCCTGATGCCAATATGTTGCATTTGCGACAAACATGGTTATAGATTCATAACTAATAATTTGTTTTGCTTGTTACTTTTAAGAATTACATATGTCATGTAAAATTTGTAGCCACAATACTTATGAAATTAATTTCATAGTAATATAATCTGTAGCAAATTCTTAATTTTTTATTTGTGACACACATATCTCAGTAGGTCTTCAAGTTTAAACCCCATATCTCATGCATGTGTAAGTGTAAATTAGGCGATGTCATTTGATTAATTGATCAGTAAGAGAAAAATTATAAAGCACACTTGTCTAATAAGAGGGAGTGATTCAAAAAAAAAAAAAAAAAAACCAAGAATCTTAAACATTTTTAGGCTATGCCATTCATGTGGGCTTGTTATTTTCCAAAAAAGTCCTCAAGACCATGAAGGTTCACAGTTATTTTAAGCATACATGCTTAATATAAGGTGTCTCCTCACTTGTTAATACAAAAGTTGTCCAAGAATATAACTAGCAAGGTTTAAAGCAATAGCAACGGCGACGGAAGCCATGGCATTTTCCTCCTCCAAAGCCCTCACTCTTGCAAACATTACTGCATTTTTTACTGCTGCAACAAATTCCCTTGAACTTCTCGCTCTTGTAGAGGCAGGTTTTCTTCTCTTCAACCTGTAGGCACTCCGCCACTGGACATGTTCCTGCATGTCACCAACACACAAAAGGGTCACCATCCAAAGGATGGTATTTAAGTGCATTTTTCTTTTAATTACATACCCTACCTTAAAATTCAAACCATAAATTTTATACTTAAATGTATGATAATGATATTATTACTCAACTGACCGCTCAATACAGGATGTTTAAGTGCATAAAAAAAATGTTCTATTGGTTAATAATTAATGATTTGTCGTAATTTAAAAATAAGAGAAATTGTTAGATATATCTTGAAAAATCAGTTTAGGGTGTCATTTTTTTTTTCTTTGAGGGGCTTACACACAAAATATATATAATTAATGAAGTCATAACCATAATCTTAGGGGAAAAAAGGAAAAGAGAAGAGAATACCGGTTTAAGGATCACACATTGATGCGTCAAAGGCCACAAAAAATAAAATATAAAAAAATAAAAAATGCCGAACTAATTTCTAAATAAGCGAAAAACTTTAACGAAGCTAATCTCATGAAACTACATTCATTACTTCAAAAATAAACCTACAGGGAAAAATCAACCTTCTCTTGGGGGCGTTTTTATGTTATATACATGCATGAAAAATAAACATTAACGTTTTCAATTTTTTTTACAATAAAAAATACTCGTAAAGAATTACTTAAGCAAAAATGAGGACATAATACGAGAATTGCAAATAATATATGAATAATTAAATTAAAGAAGTACCATTAATTGGGACAAGCATTGACAAGAAAACAACGATGATCACTGTAAAAACATATGAGCACTTCATCTTGACAACGGCCAGAGCAAAAGCGAGGGTGAAGTTTTGCGAAAAGAATCATATATAAAGTAAAAGTCTTTATATTGATAAGTACACTAGAAGAAATAAAGCCGATTTGAATGAATTAGAGATA
Organism: Jacaranda copaia; assembly: GCA_014898725.1. Classification (NCBI taxonomy): domain Eukaryota; kingdom Viridiplantae; phylum Streptophyta; class Magnoliopsida; order Lamiales; family Bignoniaceae; genus Jacaranda; species Jacaranda copaia. Next base: position 1,361,454 of record JACGDI010005394.1, read on the forward strand.
AACCCAACAAAGTCATGGCTACTAACAAAAACCTTAGATTTCTCTAGATAAGAAGAAGACACAAACCTTAATTAGATTTCACCAGATAAGGAGAAAGACATTATAGTTTTTGCTTGTGAAATTTTTCCAACTGTTGAATATCCTAAACTTACTATGTTTCTGTCAGAAGGATGTTAATTTACTCACATTATTTGGTTCCATTTCCACTAGAAAAAATATAATATAAAAGACAATATAAAAATTATCAATTATCATGAATTACATTCATTAAATAATATTTTTTTTTACTGTGTCACGGGCAATATTTTTTAATTAAATGGTAATAATTTTTGTTTTGTGAAAATATAACTTAATATTAGAAGAACTCATATTCTAATTATCAGTATTAATATTTAAAGATACATATAGTGACAACTTGGTGCCAATAAAAAATGTCTCTATGGTATGTAAATAAAATTTTCATTATCATTATAAATTTATCACTATAGTTCATGAGGGTTAAAAAGCTTTCGAGAATACCGATAAAAAATAAATTGGAACAAAGTATATGTATATATATATATATGTATTTGAATGTTTTTTTTTTTATTTATATAGATGCGCATCAAGTATTCGCGAGGGTTCAAACACCTAAATCTTACACTTTATGTGTAAAATCAAATGCTACTTGGTGTGTGTATATAGATATACATGTGCACGTATATGTGATATAAATTAATACACAATGATCCCTTTGTGGTTAAGACATATTATTTATTAAATGTGCCATCCAACTTGAAAGTGGAGATTTCAATAGTATTAAACTATTATATTATAATAAAAGTTTTGAAAACAATGATATTCGATCCGTTGAATTGGCTCTGTTTGGGTTGATGGGTTTTATATGTGCTCGTGAATAATATATGCCGTAGCGTTTCAATCCCGTAAGCAATGTTATGGATTTCGTAGAAGGATTATCGCGTTTAACACTACATTCACTTTACTACCAATATCATGATCCATCGCGATTACCAAAAAACTATTAATTAGAATTGAATGTAATAATTAAGCCATGTCAAATTAAACTTGAATTGAAGTATATATGAAAATTAAGGATGAACAACTGATGTTGTTGATTTTATCTTAAAATTTAGACTACAAATGGTGAGAAATGGAAGAACAAAGCAAAACACGACGTCTAGCGCTGTCCAGTGCCGCAGTGCTAAAAACCCAACCCACTGCGCTGGGAATGTAAAATGCTAGCGCCGATGTGCCGCACCCGGCCCGTGGGCCAATTTGTGATTTTTTGGGTATTTAAATTCTATTTTTTTTCAACTTGAGTGAGATTGAACCAAGAAGAAACCCTAGAGATAGATTCTATATTACTTTAGAGATCTTTTGTCATAGAATGGAGTTTAGAAAGAGGGTGTTAGGTGTTCTTGTGAGATTTGTTGGATTCAAGTTTGTACTTGCACTTTGATTTGAGATCAATAAATTCCTTTTCTTTATCAGGTGGATTAGGCACATTGCCGAACGACGTTAAACTTGTTATCAATTGCATTAAATTTCTTTACTGTTATTTCATAGTTGTGATTTTAGATCATTTCAAGTTACAACAAATTGGTATCAAGAGTCAGGATCAATCAAATGTCAACCATGAAGTACGAGGTAGAGAAGTTTGATGGGAATAATGATTTTAGGCTGTGGAAGATGAAGGTCTACGCCCTCCTGTGTCAACAAAGTTTATAAAGAGCATTAAAAGGTAGAGATTCCTTATCGAAAATGCTGACAAATGAGGAGAAAGATGAGTTTATGGCAAAGGCTCTCGATACTCTGGTGTTATCATCAGTAGATAATGTACTAAAAGAGGTCACCATGGAAAGTACGCCAACAGGACTATGGTTAAAGCTAGAGAGTTTATATACGATGAAGTCCCTGATAGATAGGTTGTATCTGAAACAATGATTATACACATCAAGGATGAAGGAAGGTACGTCTATTACTCAGCATATTAATTATTTTAATAAAATAATTCTGGATCTCACTAGTATAGATGTTAAAATTGAAGATGAAGATTAAGCGTTGATTCTCTTGTGTTCACTACCTAAATCTTTTGAGCACTTGGTTACTATGTTGCTGTAGGGACAAGAAACGATTTCAATGGAGGATTCAAAGGCTTCATTGAATTCCAACGAGTTGAGAAAACATGTCTTGGGCAGTGATGATGGTGAATATAGGGAAAGATTGATGGCAAAAGGAAAAACGAGAGAAAGAGGAAAGAGTAGAGGCCGATCGAAGTCCCAAACCAAGTCGAGAAATGGCGACAAGTATTTTAGGTACGGTGGAAAAGGGCACTAAAAATGAAATTGTCCAGAACAAGAAAAGGCGAAAGATGCAAATGAAACTTCTGATAAAAAATGAGATGATGTCGTAGGAATTATTGAGGATGCGTCTGATGATAGGTTTGTTCTCAATGTTATCGAAAGCTTACTAAGCTCTGAGTGGATTTTGGATAGTGGCTGCTCCTACCACATATGCCCACGTGAAGATTGGTTTACCACTTATCAAAAATATGAAGTTGTAAAGTACTTATGAAAAATGATCCTTCATGTAGGGTTGTAGAAATTGGCTCAATGAGTATCAGAATGCACGATGGCATTGTAAGAACCCTAATAGATGTGCATCGTGTTCTAGATTTGAAAAAAAATCTAATTTTGATGGGCACACTGGATAAGAATGATTGTGAGTACAGAGCTTAAGATGGAGTTCTATGGGTTTCTAAACGTGCACTGCTTATAATGAAGGGAGACAAAAGAAATAGCCTTTATATCTTATAGGGCAGTACTATTTTTGGTAGTGCGGTGGTTTCTTCATCAGTCAATGATATTGTGAGACTGTAGCATAAGCAGCTTGGGCATATGAGTGAGGGGGGGATGTCAGAATTGAGCCAATGTGGCTTGCTTGGTTGAGAAAAGATTGAAGAGCTGGATTTCTATGAGAAGTGTGTGCTTGGCAAGCAACACGGGCTGAAATTCTGCACTGCAATTCACAATACCAAGGGCGCCTTAGATTACATTCACTCAAATCTTTGGAAGCCTGCTTAGGTTCCTTCAAAGGGAGGTGCTAAGTACATGCTGACAATAATAGATGATTTCTCACAGAGAGTATGGGTGTACATGCTGAAGCATAAGAATGAGTTATTTGTCAACTTCATGCAATGAAAAACTTTAGTCAAGAAGCAGATAGGAAAGAAAATCAAGTGCTTGAGGACTTATATTGGATTGGAGTTGTACAACAAGGAATTTCAGGAATTCTGTGATAAGGAAGGAATTATGAGGCTTCACACAGTTATACACACATCACAACATAATGGAGTAGCAGAATGGATAAATAGGACTATCTTGGAGAGAGCTAGATATATGCTCATTAATGCCAGATTGTCCAAGAATTTTTGGGCAAAAACAATCAATACTGCTTGTTACTTGGTGAATAGGTCACCATCAACTGCTTGGACTACAAGACACCAATGAAAGTTTAATTTGGGTCTCCTGCTGATTACTCAAATCGAAGAGTGTTTGGTTGCCCAGCCTATGCTCATGTTCGTGATGGAAAGCTTGAGCTAAGGGCTAGGAAGTGCATATTCCTAGGCTATGCAGATAGAATAAAGGGTTATCATTTGTGTTATAATGATGACAAAGGCTTCAAAATGATTATCAACAGAGATGTGACTTTTGATGAGTCTGTAATGATACATAAGGTGGAGCAACCCAAAAGCAATTAACAGGGCATTAAGGAGAATGTAGAGTTTGAACTTGACAATCCACAAGTTTCAAAGGAAAAACATAAAGTGGTAGATGAAGCTGGTGAGAGTGAATTATCACCTAACCAATAGCAGAAAAATAATTTACTACAAAACTATCATTTGGCTTATGATAGGGAGAGGAGGCAGATCAAACCACCACAGTGATTTGCATATTCAGAATTTATAGCATATGTATTAAGTTCAGCCGAGGATTTTGTAGGAGATGATCTAGTCTCATACAAAGAGGCAATTTTCAGGCTAGATTTTGATAAACATTGTAGCTATAAGTGAAGAGACGGAGTTTCTACACAAAAATAGCACGTGGGAGTAGGTTGATGTACCAAAATGATAGAAAATTGTAGGTTGCAAATGGATTTATAAGAATAAGGAAGGGATTCCCATGGTTGAGGATGTAAGATACAAGGCGCGTTTGGTTGCTAAGGGTTTTACTCAGAGAAAGGGAGTTAACTTTCATGAGGTGTTCTCCCCAATTGTGAAATATATTTTTATTTGTGTTTTACTTGCCATGGTTGCTCTATTTGATATAGAGCTTGAGTAGATAGATGTGAAAATAATATTTTTGTATGGTAAGTTGAAGGAACAAATCTACATGAGTCAACCAGAAGGATTCATTATTTTCGAAAAATAAAAGCGAGCATATCTTTTGAAAAAATCTTTATGTGGCTTGATGTAGTCTCCCAAACAGTGGTATAAAATGTTTGATGCATTTATTACCAAGATAGAATACACTGGAAATAATTTTGATTGTTGTGTATATTATAAAAAATGTAGTGATAGCCTCCTAGTATACTTGTCATTGTATGTTGATGAGATATTGATAGCCTCTAGAAACATATATGAGATCAATATTTTAAAAGCTCAATTACGTGAAGAATTTGAGATAAAGGATTTAGGCAGCGCAAAGAAGATATTGGGCATGGAGATCATCCAGGACAAACACGCTGAATTGTTGTACTTGTCTCAATAATATTACATTGAGAAAGTACTAGAGCGTTCTAGGATGAACAAGTCTAAGCTAGTGAGTACACCACTTGCAGCTTATTTTAGCTCTCATCAAATGATTCACTAACTACTAAAGATGAGGTGGAGTACATATCTAATATGTCGTATGCTAGTGCAATAGGTAGCTTGATGTACGCCATAGTGTTCACTAGGCTAGATATTTCACATGTAGTCAATGTTGTGAGTAGGTACATGCACATGCCGAGAAAGACTCATTGGCAGACTGTGAAATTAATCATGCGGTATCTTAAAGGCTCTGCAGATAAATATTTGAGGTATAGTCAACTGAATTCTTCAACTAGAATTATTGGCTATGTGGATGCGAATTATGCAAGAGATTTAAATAGTAGAAGGTCCATGACAAGGTATGTGTTTTGTGTTTCAGGATGTATAGTTAGCTGGAAGGCGATGTTGCAATCATAAGTTGCATTGTCCATAACAGAAGCTGAGTACATAGCTTCGGCTGAAGGCGTGAAAGAAGACATTTGGCTAAAGGAGCTAATTGAGGTATGGGTATGACCTTTGAGGTTATTTCAATATTTTGTGACAGTCAGAGTGCTATACACTTGTCAAAGAATCAAGCCTTTCATGAGAGGACAAATTACATTGACGTGAGGTATCACTTTGTTCAGGATATGGTGTCTCAATGTGTTATTTTGCTTGACAAGGTTGGGACCAAAGATAATCTGGTAGACAAGTTGACTAAAGTTGTTCCAAGAATCAAATTTGAGCATTGCTTGGATTTGGTTAATGTTTGCAAACTCAGATAATAGGCCCGTTTGGGGGCAAGGACAAAGAAGAAGGATAGTGAATTTCAAGTCAAGGTGGAGAATTATTGATTTTGTTTTGAAATTTATACTACAAATGGTGAGAAATGGAAGAAACAAAGCAAAATGGCAAGAGGATGTGATGCAACATCACTGCATTGGGAATGTAATGTTGGCGCCGTGGCGCCACGCACGGCCCATGGGCCAATTTGTGATTTTTTGAGTATTGAAACCCCATTTTTCTTCCAATTTTGAGTGAGAATAAACCACGGAGAAACCCTAGAGATAGATCCTATACTGCTTCAAAGATCTTTTGTCTCAGAATGAAGTTTAGAAAGAGGGTATTGGGCATTTACATGAGATTTGTGGGATTTAAGTTTGTACTTATACTTTGATTTGAGATTAATAAATTTCTTTTCTTTGTCGGGTGGATTAGGCACATCGCCAAACTAAATTAAACTTGTTGTAAATTGCATTAAATTTCATTAATATTATTTCATAATTGTAATTTTAGATCGTTCCAAGTTACAACAGATGTGTTTCTAATCTAGGATTCATTTTTTTTAAGAGAATATTATAAATAATGAAAATCGTCCGTACAACAAATTAATAGAATTCAAGTATCAAATCATGAAGATTACCCTTACAACAAGTCAATGGAATTCAATTATCAAATCAAGTAAATAAAAATACAAATTTTACAACCAAATGCACACATAAAGTGTACAAAAAAATCCATTCACGCTCAAATTCAAAACTTTCCACATAATAAAAGAAACTGATACCATTGAGGTACAAGCCACTAGACTAATCTTGGATTGCTAGAAAATATTATTTTGCACAATTAATTGCTTTAGAAGACAGGCCCATTTTGCTTAAATATATAACCCTTTTGTCAATTTCTAGATTAACAAAAAAGTTTTTCATGGTTGTAACACAAAAGATTCATGCATGTAAAAATAATAAGATAAGAAAAATAGTACAAACTGAAATTCATGTCCTTTAATAATGTCAATTTATTTAAGGAATTTGCACTAACATCCAATCGACCAATATGATCATCATAAGCTCGGCCATCACGCTTTGATGACATGCCTTGAACACTTTGATGACAAACTTTGAACATTTTGATGTAAGTTATGTATGTTTTGAACGCTAGTTAAAAATATTTTAAATTTAACTAAGAAAATTGAGAACTTTCTCCAACTCTTTTGTTTGAACATAGGATTGTGATATTGTTTTTATACATATTTGAATAGTATAAGTTCTTGCCATAATTATTTGATGAAGCGACATGATTTGATGACTATTCATTTCTTTAACTATAAAATGTGATTTTAATTACTAAAAAAAAATCAATATTTAATTCCTTATTTTGCAAGATATGATTGATTAATTTAAACATCAGTCTCAACATCATGCATGATAATATTTGATCTGTCCATCAAATAAATTAAATTTTTATTTAATTTTAAATTAATCTGAAAATTTTTAAAATAAAAGTTAAAATTGATATATAAACTGGACAACGAACTTTCCATCCTCCACAAAGACAACATTGTCCAAAGCCGCTATTACAGATTCTCTAACTGTAATGATCATCATTATGATGCATTTGATCTGATATATAGAGATTTATGACTGAAACTAGCAATGGTTATAGCAATAGCAGCGACGGCGCAGTCCCTGACAGTCACCACCTTCAAAGCCCTCCCGCTTGCAAACATCAGCACAGCTAATATCACTGAGGCATATCCCCCAGAACTTCTCGCTCTTGTACTCGCATACTTTCTTTTCCTCTACCTTCACCCCACTCACAGATGAACCACCTGTTTCTGCACATATTCCAATAATATTGCCTGTTGGCAACGGAAAAGATGTAGCAGAAGATAATTGTAGTCATTCGGTTGCAAATGTTAAAAAGAGATAATGTGGGGAGGATATATATATATATATATATATATCATATGATAGATGATAGCATTTTTTTCTTTTCATAATTAAAAAATAAAATTAAAGGAAATATGAGGAATTAAAAGAACACCCACCAGTTTGAAATCCAATTTAAAATTTTTCTGCACAATTTTAATTTGTGATTGGCCAAATACGGATCAAGATCATTTGACTTTCTATACATACATTCCAATATATTATTATCTAGTTTTCTCATTATTTTTCTTGATAATTAGAAGAATTTGAGATTTTATAATTTATATAAAAAAAATTCTTTGTCTGAAATAATTTTCTAATTTCATCATCAAAATTATTCAACCAAATACAACGCGTAATAATATTTTCATAAGAAAATTAAAGTATAAGTGAAAAATGTTCATGAACAAAATAAGACGAATTCTCACCATCAACCTGCACCCACCGGCCCAAAAAAAATAAATAAATAAATTACAATAGTCCCCAAAATCAAGACGTACAAGGTAAAAGAAAATTCATGCTGCATTCATAAAAAAGAATTCAAAATTTTTCAGAATAATTACTTAACTAAATAAATGAAGCCATGATATGTAGAAGCTTATAGAGTGCAGAGTAATTTATTAAGTGATTGAGGTAAAGAAAAGACCATTCGTGTTCAGGAGAAGCACTAGCAAGAACACAGCAGTCATGTTGAAAGTAGTGCTGGAGTATTTCATTTTGAGCAAGAGACATTAATGCTTAATGAAAAATTAAAGAGGAATACTTTGGGCTTATATATATAATAAAGAAGGGATTCTCTGAATTAAATTAGGGATAAGATATTAGTAAAGTAGCATTTAGCTTCTTATTTTTAACTTTATTACATATGCAGATATCAAAAGATAAGAAGCAAAGGCTTTGATTTTATGACAACTGTCTTTTCCATCATCGGAGGCTATTCCTTTTTTTTTTTTTTTAACTTGATTCATTACAAAAAATTTAAGTATCTCTTACCAAAAAATTGCTGCAAATTTAACTTTTGTTATTACTATAAATTTTTATAATAAATATAATTTTTTTAATTATAATCAACAAAAATTATTAGTTACCAATTTTTAGTATTGCATGTTGGAAGAGTAACAAATTAGTATGTATTATATGTAAAAAAAATTAATATATATATATATATATATATGTCAAAAAAGAGTAATTATTAGCTACAAATTGATCGTAACTAGGGTTAGCTATAAAAGCACCTGCTTCAAACTTTGTTAGAATAATTTCGTAGCAAAATTTACGTATATTTTGCATCAATTATAAATTAATCATAGTTGATATCCTAATTTTTTGTAGTGAATTTTCTGCAATAGAATGGAGGAGATCATTGGTTACATGATTTTTCATACGCATCTTTGAAACTAGTAATGTTTAATGTATAAATTTAATTTGTTCCTTAAATTAAAAAAAAAAGTTATTCTTAGAAATACGTAATTAGTAATTTTTTGGTATTAAAAATTAAGGATAAGGGCACGGGTTAGTGTGCGTTCGTTCTTATCTATCCAAGTAATAATGGACACATCTCCCCCCACCCCCCCACCCCCACCCCCACTAAAAAAAAAAAGAAAGGAAAATCAGATGGGCAAGAAATGCTAAACAGTAGAGTTGGGTTATCAAGTGGAAAAATTATATAATCTTGTATGTTAAGCGCAGGAATGTTGCATTTTTACACCTAGAAATTAGGAAGAAGTGACAATTAATTTGGTCTTTGATGTGGACATGGATTTTGAATGCTGATTGGGTTGAAGTAGATATAAATCGTTTCAATTTAGAAATCTGTTTCTTTTGAACGAATTGAATTATGAATTGGATTGAGCGACTAATAAGCCATATTTAGTGGATTAATCTTAAGCTAGTTGGCGTATAAGGTTGGGGCAATCAGTAGAAGCTGCACTATAAAGCACGTAAAGAAGGGCTAAACGGTTTAAATTGAGTTATTTGCATGATAACCAATATTGTTCGAAACATGTTTGTATGAAAAATATTAACATGATGATCCTATGAAAAATATATTGGAAGAAAAGATATATTGCTTATACAATACATCAATATTAATAAACATATCTGCCTAGCAATATACTACCGACAAAATATGAATATTTAATCGAAAGCTTTCAAGCACTTGTATCCATTCATATATAGCATGTTAACAATTTTACATAGACTTACTAGATTTACAAATTAATTCAATTAGTGACGTACTCATAATTCTTAAAAGGTCATAACAATATTGAACTTATTTTTAAATTATTCCCATGAGATCATTCTGACATGAGTGCCTGAGGAGCCACACTGTGGGTTCCAACATCTCTCTAATGCTATATCGTAATGGAAATTGAAGATCAGTGATGTACGTGGAGTTAATAAGGTTATTTTGATTTTAAAATTATAAATAATTTAAAAGATCAAAAGTTTAAAAAATAAAAAACTGAAAATAATATAATTTTTTTAGCATTAATTCAAAATGTCTTTTTTTTTTTTAAATTTATTATATTTAGTTAAATTTGAGGGCCTACCTGAATCATTTTGAACTTATAAACTACAAAAAAGTCACCTAAACCAACCCACATCGAGCCCCTTTATAAAATTTTAAAGTCCAACCCAACACAATGCCACATGGATTGGATTGAGCAAAGGAATTTAGCCCATGTTACCATCTCCACTCATAACTTAGAATTACTAGTAAACATGCTTTGAGTAATTAAAGACAACTCCTAAAATAAAATCTGTTGAAAATTAGAATCTAATCGAATTTTCGCATAATCTAATAAGATCAACATAACCCGTCCCTGTTAATAATAAAAATTGGATATTACTGATTCAACCATGTTGATCCTTAAAGTATCAAGATTAATCAGAGATGCAAAAACTGATTGTCTTTCTAATTCTAGATAGCTGAAAATCACGTTATGCCAAATAAAAAACCTTGAAAGACATAAGCTAATCTAATAATCTTGCTTAAAATATATATAATGCTTTTACTAATTTCTAGATTAAGAAGTCTTTCATAGCTTTCATCAACAAAGACGACATAGTCATAAACCATTCACACATGCAGACTCTCCAAGTCTCAGAGGTGACGGAACTCTCAACAAAGTAGGGCTATGCATATATATATATATATATATGTGCATGTGTGTGTATATATCATAGCGATCATTAATTTTTTCGGCTTGGTAGTCAGCAATGGTTGTAACAATAGCAGCGACGGCGAAATCCCTGGCAGTCTCCGCCTTCAAAGCCTTCACGCTTGCAAACATCAGTACACCTAATATCATTGAAGCATGGACCCCAGAACCTCTGGCTTTTGTACTTGCATACTCTCTTTTCCGCTACCTTCACTCCATTCACACACAAACCACCTTTTTCTGCATATACATCAAACATTAACACCCTGTCTGTTAGTTACAAGAATTTGTTTTTCTTTTAAGAACATTTGCACCACAAAAGTACACGGAGGAATTGTCGAATAGGCACCCTTAAATAACGATAAATTGACTCTTAAAAGAATAAAAATTGCCGTTATTGTATAAAACTTTAAATAATAATAATTTTTAAAATAATCTCCATATATTTTGTAACTGCAGCTACGGAGATCTAGGTGCATATTGAAGGCAATTTTTAATCTTTCCAAGAAAAAAAAATGTCCCAAAAGTCTTTTACTATAGTGTTGATAATTCAAAATAGGTAAAATAAAACAATTATTGGGAATTGCTAACAAAATAATTACTTGACTAGCCAAATGAAGCCATCGCATATATATATATATATAGAATATTAATTGAATGCAAAATTTAAGCGATTAAGGTAAACTAGAAAAAAAGGACCATTGTTGAGGAGGAGCAGTAGCAAGAAGACAGCAGTGATGGTGAAACGCCTGGAGTATTTCATGATCTTGAGCAAGAGAGAATGAGTCGGAAGCAAATGGGCGGAGCATTAATGCAGAAAGGGAATGAACACCTTGGGCTCTTATATGCGTGCCGCTATGGCTTCTCATTTTTAAACCTTATTAATTACACGTGCAGATATTAAAGGATGAGAATCAAGGCATGCAAATGTTCTCTTTGAATTTACGACAACTGTCTTGAGGCGATCCTTTGTTTTGATCTTAATTTTCCCGTAGAACAATGGAGGAGTTCATTTGAGTGCATTTACGGTGCAACTTAGAAACTAGTAACGTTTAATAAATATTGCCTTTTGGTATATCTGAAAATTTTTAAAATTTAAATATCAAGTATATTCTTAGTCATATAAGAGATAAGGGATGTCATATTTTTCAAAATATATATTTAATATTACAGTTGAATTATAATGATATTAAATTCTGACTATAAATTGAGATATCAAGCACATTCTTAGTCATACAAGTGATAAGAGATGTAATATTTTTTGAAAAGTATATTAAATGTTATAGTTGAATTATGATGATGTTAAATTCTGGCTGATATTGAAAGACAAATGTCAATTTGTAAGCTGCTATTGATCCATGTTCAAACACCTTTCTATTAAGTTAAATTTTCACTATGTATGTGGCAATTTTTTATTAGGATGAGCTTTTTATATTTAGAGATGAATTTATACATTTTATTGAATGACATTATTTATATTAATTAGATATTTTTTATGATCATAATTTTTTTTTTCATATTAATTGAGACATCGAATATATTTACAAATGTAAGTATCTCTTTTTATCTAAAAATAAGTTTAAGCATCATCAAATATTCAAATTATGAATTGGGAAATCTCGATATCCAGCATGTTAATTTGGAGATGGAACATTACATCTGTGATTTTCGATCCCCGAACAGAAGACAAAAGATATACCCATGAAATGGAAAATATTAAACGAAAAACTCGTTGGCAATATACTTATCTTTATTGTTAGCATGATTTGAGGCTGCATGATTTGAGGC
>JACGDI010005394.1:1374005-1425807 GCA_014898725.1 Jacaranda copaia
ACAAATTCAGAAAATGATATACACAGAAATATATTTTCTCTCTCCCTCTTTCATTTATCTTGATCAATTTCTATTGCCCACAAAAGCAAAGACGCCGATCAAGGCAATGTTTGTTTTTATTTTCACATAACATCATGGGGAAAATAAAAATAAATATGATTTCTTTATTCTTCTTAAGACACTCAAAATAATTTTGAGAGATCATAAAATAACTTCTTCCACCAATTTCTAAGAAAAATATAATTATTATATATATATACATATACATATATATCATCTCACATATAATTATATACATATATAATTATATTTTCATTTCAGCAAAAGAATACTGATTTGATATCTAAAATGGAATTTGTATCATTCCAAAACAAAACTAAACATACTGTTCTAATTCAAAATAATCTCTAACAAAATTTTTAAAATAAAATTAAATATACATCACATTCCTCCAACTCACTCTCCAAAATATTTTCTTCAAAATATATTTTCAAATCGCTCAAAATAAACCAAGCACTGCCGAATTAAATATGAAGTCAATGTAATCAAGAGGCTTTATCCACAGTAGGACAGCACAGCATACTCTTCATGGTACCGAAGTAGATGAAGCGGCGGCCGTATCAAATTTTATGAGATGGCCAAACACTACCAGACAAAAAGAAATTTTAAAAAATTATCAATGGACAATGTTAGAGTTAAAGTAACAGCTTAGCTTGGCGATAACATTTCATTTAATTACAATATTATTTTAGAACACTTAATTATAATGACAGGAATAATATTTAAATTATCAAAATTAAATTAAACTTGTATTATGATAATTTATTATTGTTATTAATAGCATCAACTCGTGTGTTGTGATAATAAATATAAGTGATATTAATTGATAGTTGGACATTAAGTTAAACTCGATGAGATTTATAGTGAGTGAAAATTTAGAGGCATAACGTATATACTGCAGACTACATTTATCGTCATTAATTCTTTATATAATTATAATCAAAACCTTGTAATACAGTTTTTTGCATTAATCGCAAAAAGGAACAATTTATAAATAATTATTGTCACTTAGCTGTCACTCTAAAAAAGTTGCAATATTAATAGGAAAGTAAGCGACAATAAAAATTATTATGTATTAAGTGAAAATATTTTTTATTTCATTCCTAATAAAACTTTTTAAATAACAGTAATTTTTGTTTTGATTAGTAGAAATCATCACTATGATTTATAAAAATATTTCATTTTCATAATAGATATTTGACTAATTATTAATCATGATAATTTGAATACAATTTTTATTGGCATTAAACTTGCAATGCATTATTTTGACAAAATAATTGTTTTTTCATATATATATAATTAATGACAACTTTTATATTATCAATTACTATTTTATTACTAAATATTTTAATGCAATAAATGTTGTGACTAAACAAAAATTATAATCTATTACAACAAAATTAAATAATTAGAGCCAAATAAATAAAGGTAGATCTCAAAGAAGTCGCCAATGATAATTTAAATGAGCAATTTAATATTAATTATTCTGATAAAGTGCCATCATATTTTTGGAGGCCTGTATACTAAGACATATATTAGAATAGCACTAAAATAATAGTAAAACATCTCTTAAAGAATGAAAATATTTTTATAGTTGAAAATTATGCTATTATAAAGGATAATAAATATAATAATACTAAACATTTATCCATTAATATCCATTTAATTTCAAATTGTAACTTCAAAAGATAGGCTATAATATAGGTAATTTTAGAATATAAACCCTACTCAAACTCATTGTATTGTTGTCAATGAATATTAGTCTTGACTGGGGCTGTAAACGAGTCGAGTTAAGCTTGAATCTAGTAGGCTCAAGCTTGACTTGTTGGAATAAACGAACGCTCAATAAGCCTTATCGAACTTGACTTGATAAGACTTCTCATAGAAAACAGAAAAGCTTGATTCATATAAGCTCAAAAAAGCTTGAGCTCGAGCTAATATAGGTTTGGATTAACTCGAGCTCATTTAAACTCTAAACAAAATTTATAGTTATAATTTTTTTAAATAATTTTGCTATGTATTTTCCTAAAAAAAAATCAAAATTATTATTATTTACTTATCTCTATAGATTTTATTATGCCTAGATTATAATTATATATGTGTATGTGTAATATAAAAGCTCACGAGCTTTTCAAGCCAAATATTATTGAGCTCGACTCGGCTAGTTTGACTGACAAGCTCAAGCCAAGCTCGAAAAGATCAAGCTGATATGAGCTTTCATCGACCCGAGCCCAAAACATTTCTGAATCGTCTCATCTCATTTACACCCTTAGTCTTGGCTGAGACATTTCCAATTTCTTTGAGCTTGACCAGGGTTATAGTAGCATTCACAACTTTCATTTTTATTAACTTTCCTACATAAATTTTATCAATCAACTCATATATATGTGATATGAGTAAGCCCACGAACCCAATAACCCAATAAAGGTGCAAGCATAGTATGAGGCCTAATAAAACTAAGTATTGAGGTCCATAAGAAACAACATTTTGGATGTTCAAATTAACCTAGGAGGTCAAGTTTTCCTGAACCTCAAGAGGTCGATACTAGTAGACTACAGAAGCATTAATGACAGTCCTTGTCACTCATCACATCTGTATTAAATACATCTCAACTACCATTATGTCCACATTAAATAGCTGATGGCACATTACCTTCCCATTAATGACGAAAAGAACTCCCTCTTTGGCCAACTAACCATTTATAAGGCTCTAGACTAGATCAAAAAGATCTAATATACCCTTACTCATGGAAAACAAGATATGGGGTGTATTAGGTAGAAATCTATCTTTTTAACCCTTGGTAAACAATATAAATACCCTTTCATTCAGCAATGAAGGTACACTTTTACATACCTTCTAAGTCATTAGTCTATCCAAATACTTTCAAATCGAGAAACTAACTTAAGCATCGGAGGGTCTTAGCCCTAGACCCTCTCGACTAGCCTAACGTTTGCTTGGTGGCTACAAAATTTAACTCACACCATCTAATTCTATCTTTCTAGTTAACCCTTACCTTTTGATCGAAGTCGAGAAGTCCACCCCACTATAATTAACATTATCATTTGGAACTATCTGTGGGACATAAAATCAACAGTCGAGAAATGGTAAACACTAGGCGAACCATTTCCAAAAGGCAGAGTAACTGCAAATCACCATCACCCTTCTCATCGTTACCACAATCTTAATTGGACCAGTAAGTTGATGTTCTAAGTTCTCAGCCAGAACAGGTGATCACTTTGACCATCTCTCAGCTTATGTAAATAACCAATAACTAGATTTCAACCTAACTCTCTACATAGTTTCTATCGCTTTGCAAAGGCATAATAATCAACCAGTTGCTGCAATTAGTGCTATACCACATCCCTCACAACAAGAAGAGAGACTACCATGTGAGGATAGAACAAGAAACAAAACTTGTCACAACCCCAGTAGATGAGACTTGAGTCTTGGTCGATTGCCCCATGACGAAGCTTGCCACCACCTCAAGAGGAGATAGCAGATTAGTGGAGCACTTTGCTCGCCCAATCGAGCCCAACAGGGTGAGCAAGTTGAGTACCAGAGACCTCAACCCAGTCAAGACTTGTCTAAAGTTGATAGAGATTATGAGAGGAAGTTTCACACCAAGTTCAGCAGCTAAATGGGCGATTAGAGGAGATCTCAAAGAGTAATGTTGAAAAAACTCAATGAGAAAGAAAATCTCTATTCATCTAAGAAATAATTGACGAGCACATCATGATTGATGTAAAAATTCCAACCAAATTACCCTGATATGATGGGTCAATCAACCCTAATGAGCACCTCATACAATCTAAACACATGATACAACTACATGGCCATAACAACCATATTTATGCTAAAATGTTGGTTACTGTTTTCCAAGGTGTGGCACTAGAATAGTTTGTGAAGTTAGAACATGTTTCTATATTTTCTTAACCAAGTCTGTGACAAATTCTTTCATCAATTTGCTAGTAGAAGAAAAGTAAAGTTGCCAGACACCCATCTCTCCATAGTCAAGCAGAATGAAGGCGAATTCCTTTGTGATTTTTTCTCCAAGTTCAACACTGAGGTGCTAGAGATTGATAACCCTTAATCGAATTTTTGATTGATTCCCTTTTCTTGGGATTAAGACATAAGGAATGAGCCAATACTTTGGTCAGGGAGAGATTGTGAACAATAGGGGAGCTCCTCGACCTAGCAAAAAGGTACAAAACGCAAGAAAAGATGAACAAGATGAAGTATGGGGTAGAGAGGGTGACAATGAGAAAGGCAAGGAGAAAGATGATAGACACTAGAAAGATGGTCACCGATCTCCAATAAAGAAGTTTCATAATTATACACCACTTAACACTCCTATAAATGAGGTCTTGTTTGCAATACAAAATAATAATCTCTTGGAAAGACCAAGGAAGCTTAATAAGACCGAAGCTATGAAGAAATCGAAGACGTATTACCATTTTCACAAACAAAAAAGCCATGACACAGGAGATTATTTTAACCTCCAGGATGAAATTGTACGTCTCATCCGATAAGGCCACCTCAAAAAGTATATTAATGAGAAAGCCCTACAAGTAATGGCTCAAATCGACCAAACACCCAGTAAAGGATGATCAATCAGCCCAATGAGGGTAGACAAGGGAAAGAAAAAAGTCAAAAAAGAGCGCCCTTTCCCTTAAGAGGTGTTATTGACACTGTTGTAGAAGGACCAACTGGGGAGACTCCAAATCAGCAAGGAGGCAGGCACAAAGATGTCTTGAATCCACTAAGTTAAAATAGGTTAAGACAGTCTACTAGCTTTCTACTAGTACAAACCCTATATCCTTTCCAGATTTCGACCTCTCTCACTTGGGAGGTCAAGGGGCGAAGAGCAAATTGGATTACCTATTGGTAGTTAATGGAAATAGCTAACTTTAAAGTCAAAAAAATCTTAGTTGACAATGACAGCTATGTAAATGTAATTTTCTTGTCAATGTCAGAGATAATGAAGCTAGGAAAATTAAAGCTTGAGTTAGGTTCGAACACCTCTAATTGGTCTTGAGGGTTCATAGATTATGCCAATCGGATCTATAAACTTGTCCACATCTTTTGGAGAGGCACAAAAAAGACACACCCTCATGATCAACTACCTAGTTATTGACATAGCGTTTACATACAATGCCGTAATTGGGAGATTAGCATTCAATGATTTCAAGGAAATAGTATCTAACTATCACATAAAGGTCAAATTCCCGACAACAGCTGGTACTGGGGAATTGCTCTGTAACATAAAAGAAGCATGGCATTGTTACACTATCTCAATTGAAGCTAATGAATAGAAAACTCGACCAAAATCGAAACCCTCAGGGGACATCTCAATAAAGGAATCTAAAGAAAGATAGGCCAGCAAGAAGAGGAAAAAGAAAGACACCAGAATTGTGTTCATTGAAGAATTCAAAACAATAAAACTCAAACCTGGAAACCCTGACAAGACAACAAGGATAGGGACAAGCTTGGGACATAACATGGATTGCATGCTAGTCAATTTTCTTAGGAAGAATATTGATATTTTTACATAGAAAGCAATCGACCCTTAAGTTATTGTCACCATCTGAATGTCGACCTATACTTTAAGTTGATCAAACAAAAGACTAGAACTTTTAATGCTAAAAGGACCTAAATCATCGAAGAAGAAGTCAACAAACTTTTAGAGGCAGGCTACATAGTTGAGATACAATATCTTAGTTGGTTATGTAATGTAATCCTTGTCCCTAAAAATAAAGACAAATGGAAAATATGTAATGATTTTACTAATCTTAATAAAACATGCCCTAAAGACCTGTATCTACTGCTTCGAATAGATTTATTAGTTGATTCAACAGTCGGTTGCAACCTTGAATAGATCTATTAGCGAGACCTCCTCCCCAATTGCAGGCTCAGAGGGTTTAGCCTCATCGACAATAAGACTAGAAGGGCCCACTTCCTCATCCACTTCCAACACTCCCTCTATTACACCCACTTCAGGTTCATTAGGAGAGTTCAACTTCGCACTTGGTGACCCACTTGAACTTGCTCCGCTAGTCAAGGCACCTACTGATTGAGTAGCCTCTAAATTGGAACTCAAGGTTGACATATTATAAAGAAAAATAGGAGAAAAGCTAAAATGAAAGAAAATGAGGACTTACAAAAGATGTATGCAGAGAATTAAACTTTGAAGATTGCTCTAACTCAACCAAAAATGCTCATAACTTGACCTCAATGCAATACGGTAAAAGTGAAAAATGAGTGGTGAAAACTGCTATTAGCTCAAAATTTCAACCGATTATTTTGACTAGTAACCGGCTAATAAATGCTTAATCACCAATCATCTGTGCTTAAATATCTGTGTAACCATCTAAAACAGTTCCTGCCTTCGGAACCCTGGTCGAGATTCAAAAATATTTTTCCCACCTTTGTAATTCTCATCCATCTATAAAGCAAACTTTTAGTCGATTTCATGACAACATAAGACACTACTCCTCACTCTGACCTTTTAATGGTCAAACTACTGAGTGGGAAGAACTCATAATATAAGTAAGTCCACAAACCTAATAACCCAATACAGGTGTAGGCCAAATACCAAACCTAATAAAACTAAGTATGATGCCCATAAGTGACAACATTTTAGAAGTTCAAATCAACCTAGGAGATCAAGTTTTTCCAACCTCGGGAGGTCGATACTAGTAGACTACAAAAGCATTAATGGCAATTCTTGCCATCCATCGTATCTGTATTAAATGCGTCTCAATCACCATCCTATTAGCATTAAATGGCTTGATGGCGCATCACCTTTGCATTAATGACGGTAAGGACTCCCTCTCTAGCTAGCCAGCCATTTGTAAGGCTTTGGACTAGATCAAAAAGACCTTAAATGCCCCTACCCATGGAAGACAAGATCTAGGGCGTATTAGGGAGAAATCTTGGTTTTTGCCCCTTGGCAAACACTATAAATACCCTTTCATTTAGAAATACAGTTACACTTTTACATACCTTTTAAGTAATTATGCTGCTCAATTACTTTCAAGTCAAGAAACTAACTTAGGCATCAAAGATTTTAGTCGAGGATCCTCTCAACTAGCCTAACGTTTGCTTAGTGGCTGCGGGATTCAATCCACATCATCCAATCCTTTCTGATCAACCCTCACCTACTGGTAGAAGTCGAGAAGTCCACCCCACTAAAATTAACATCATCAATATGATAAAATTAGAAAGAAAAGGTACTTTCTTTTTGTCATTAATATTACTTTTTTCCAGCACGCATAAAAGAAATCTTTTGGGGATGGGTTAATAAAATCAGCAATCTTCTGGAAATCCCGCTTGAATTCTTCTCTACATGAATGATTGGAAGGAAGTAGAAAAATGAATTATGTCACTGACATAATTCAAAATACGACTCATTAGAATGATATATTATGGGGGACAAAAAACGAAAGAAAAGAAAAAAAACCCTGCATGATGTTAGCTTGATCATTTAATTAAAATATCAGACTTAGCTGCAAAAAAATCATTAATTAATAAAGTTTGACTTCATTCTCCAATGAGAAAAGGGCAAGGACGAAGTTAACACGCAATCTCCTAATAAAAAAATGTCGTGTGTATCATGCATGGTGGATGAGCTGCCACTCCAATTAATTAATCATCAAGAAATTAATCAACGGTTGATATTCACAATTCCTCTATTAATTCAATCAATCACTTTAAGTTTAGCTTATGCAATCACATAAATATGGAGTTTGATTAACTCAATTTTTATTAAACAGCCTAACGTGTCCGCGAAATTTATTGTCAATTACTCAAACCACTTTCAATGTACTGTATTACTAGTTTTAATTACTTTAGAAATATCATATGACATTAATCACTCTCTGATCAAATTCAATACATATCAACTTTGAATTCAATTCTGAGTAGCTTATAGCACCAAACAACTTTAATATATATTATATATGACATTAATCACTCTCCAATATGTATTATTTATCAACTTTTTGTACATAATTTCGGATTAGTTTATACCAACTAATGGCTTTAATATATAAGATATGAAATCATAAGGCAAGGTTGACTTGTCGATAGTTACAATCAATATTTAATTTTCTTATTCTTAGGATAAAATTTGCCTTTATTGTGTAAAGTTTGGTACTTTGTTGTGAGATTTTACTCAAATAATAATTATTTACAATTTTGACTATGGTTATGCAGAAGGCTAACTCTACTAGCTAGGTATTGTTTGGTTGATATATACAATGAAATATTTTGTCCTTACAAGAAAACATTTTAATAGATGAGAGATGAAAGCATATTTTAAATTATCTTTAAAATTTTTAATTAATTTTTCTAATGTGGAATAAGAATTGATATTATTAGGAGTCTTCTAACTGAGGAGTTTAAAAGAGGCACATACCTAACTATTTTTGCAAATGGTGTTATCTGCTGATGTCCAGATCTATCGTCTACCCAATTCCGTGAAGTATTGTCTCAACGAATACATACTTTGAGGAGTTTTGTTTTTTTTTTCAAAAATAATTAAAATTATAATAATACATTTAGGTGTGTATAATAACACCTATAATAAATTAACATTGTAAAACAAAAACAACACCCAATTAAAATAATGGCAACAAAACATTGAGATCAAGATTAAGATTAAGCAACCATCAACCCCGATGACGAAGACTTGAAAACATCTTAGTACAATTTTCAATCAAAAGACTCCAAACTTATGTTAGGTAGGAAATTAATTAACACTATATCTGACATTCACCATGTGATCATTTATGGTTATATACATTAATTACCCGCGCATCCATCTCTGAATTTTCAATCTAATTAAAACGTAATCCCATTCATCACTTCTATAAATATACTTGTTCATACATGTATCATTGCGCACAAATCTAACGCTGTTGAATGCTCCTGATCTTAACGCCAAAATCAATGGAGAACAATTGTTCATCATCCTTTCGCCAAACCGATCAGCCTCCAAACTATGAGAAACATATCACTGTCCTCAGCATTGATGGTGGTGGTATCAAAGGAATTCTCCCAGCTGTGATCCTTGATTTCCTCGAATCTCAACTTCAGGTAATTATTACAATATATTCAGTTGAGTTCCTGCAATAGTATCCTCTATAAAGACTGAAGAAAAAGACAAGTCAAGTAAAGTAAAGTAAAATTAACATTATTTTCCCCAATATACATAAAACTTGGTACAGGAGCTAGATGGGAAGGAGGCAAGAATTGCAGACTACTTCGACTTAATTGCTGGAACCAGCACAGGCGGCCTTGTGACAGCCATGCTGACATCTCCCGACGAAAACAATCGTCCCCTTTATGCTGCCAAGGACATCAAGCCTTTCTACTTGGAGAACTGTCCCGAAATATTTCCACAGACGCAGTAATAATCTTGCTTAATTTTTCATCGTTTTTCTTTTTCCTTTTTTTCCCCTTAGATTTCCGTCGAAAAGATTGAAGTTTGTGATCATATATTGTAAAATTTGGTTGGGTATTAAATGATTGCAGCGTGTTCTTTCCATTTGGGAGATTGATTAAGTCTTTGTTGGGACCCTTGTATGATGGAAAGCACCTCCACAGCATATTGGAAGGACAGTTGAAGAACATAAAGTTGAGCCAGGCTATCACCAATGTGGTTATTCCAGCTTTTGACATAAAGCGTTTACAGCCTGTGATTTTCTCCACCTATGAGGTGAGTGCTGACCCTAATTTTATTTTTCTCTTTGGCCCACTCTATATATTTCTTGCTCTTGATGCATACACTAGTCTTGCTCTGCAAAACTAAAATATTATATTCCCATAGTTCTAGAATTGTGTGTTCAATTCAAAATGTATAACTTTATTTATTTTCATATTATTATTAATTTTCCATGAAAATTGAATCTGGTTCCACTCCAAAAACGTGATTGCTTAAAGTTAGAGCTCCAGGTTATAAATTATTATTTAAATGTCTTTTTAGCTTTGGGAACGAATCTTTATATGAATTGAGTTCTTAGTCGGCTTCCGCCTACTTGAACTTGAAAGTCCATCTTAATATGTTTAAATTGTTGGACTCGTTAATTCCCTTAATTTTATTTACTTGTCTAATTAATTTGATTTTTTTATTTATATTTATATATATATTGACTCTTAAAATCTTATTTTGTCATATTAATTATATTTAAAGATACATTAAAATTGAATTTTAGTAATGACACGTAATTATTTTAACTTAGATAGCAGTTTTAAAATATATATATATATATATATATAATTTTTTTAAGACATCGAGAAAAGAAATGAGAGCAATAAAGCTGAGACAAAATAGCCGGTGCCCAATACAAAAGAACCAATGAATTTGAGTATAATCGTTATCGTTATTGACTTTCATTTTTCAGGCAAAAAGATCCCCATTGTTAGATGCTAAATTTTCTGACATCTGCATAAGTACTTCAGCAGCTCCTACTTTTCTTCCTGGACACCAGTTCGAGACAAAAGATGACAAAGGGAATGTTAGAGAGTATAATCTGATAGATGGTGGTGTAGCCGCAAATAACCCGGTACAACTAATAATTTCAACTATAATCAAAAAATAAGAAGGGATTATTTTTTTCCTTCAATATTCTGATGTAATAATATGATTTTCTTGTTTCTTTTTTTTTTTAATTAAGGCTTTGATTGCCATAATGGAAGTTACCAAACAAATGTTCGACAGCAACAGGGACTTCTTTCAGACCAAGCCTGTGGACTATCCTCGTCTTCTGGTCATATCTATAGGCACAGGAAATGCAAGAATTGATGAAAGATACAATAGTAAAATAGCAGCCAAATGGGGTATGTTGGATTGGCTACTACATGGGGGCACCTCGCCATTGCTTGAAATATTCAATCAAGCGGGCGCAGATATGGTTGATTTTCACAATTCTTTGATATTCCAAGCTCTTTACTCTGAGGATAATTACCTTAGGATTCAGGTAACATTGACAATTGACAATTCAATTTTATGTGTGTCAGCTTTCAATGTAGATAATTTATTTTATTTCATATTTCATCTCTTATTTTATTGCATTAATACATATAATATTTGTATCAAATATTTTTATAAAAATAATTGATTAAAAATCAGATACACTCGTAATATGTACATCAAATTAAAAATGAAGATAAAACAAATAATGGAATGGAGGAATATCCAAAGTGATCGATTTTAGCCATTTTTTGAGTTTTATATATAATTTATTTTCCTTTCAATGTATAGGACGATCAACTAAGTGGAACTGAAAATACGGTGGATGTTGCGACGAAAGAGAACTTGGATAGACTTGTCACAATTGGTAAAAGGCTGCTGGAAAATACGGTTTCAAGGGTCAATTTGGAGACCGGTCTAACTGAGCCGGTCAAAAATGGGGGCACAAATGCGGATGCCATCAAAAGGTGTGTAACCTAACCAGATGTGCAAGTGCTGCGTATACTAAGAAAACCTTAAGCTAATTGAACATTTTCCTGCAACTATTAAGAAAAGCATTAAGATTAAATGGTTCTAATTCAATTTTTGGGATGTTCATAAATAACGTCTCCTTCTTTGAAATAATAATACTTTTTTAAATACAAAATATACAGTTGATCTAAGTTAGAGGATGTCTACTGAAATTTGTTTGAAAAAAATTATAAGCTCTTATTTCATGTAAATTAAGATGTTTTTTAAATTTATAAAATGTTTAATTTTATAAAATATTATAAATATTAATTTTGTAATTAAATAATTAGAATTAAAGGAATTCAATAAGATTTTAAAAATAAATTAAAAATTTCTAAAACCTTATTTTATGTTTTGTCAATTAATTAAGGTACTATTTTGACTTTTTTTTTATATTTTTATGGATTTAAATTAAATCTGAATGTGTTTTAAAGTTTAAATATGCAATTCTAATTATAAGATATATATTAAAATTATATAATACGGTAAGTTTGTGATTTTTATGTAATAATATTTAAATATTTCTATTTTCAATTATATGAAAATTTTTGTAATTAGGAAAAAATAAATATATAATGATATTTAAAACCTTTTGTAAATTTAAGCAAAATGAAAATTCTTTTAAGTAAAAATATAAATAAACTTACATTTATAGTTAAATTATGTTCACCAGTTTATATAGAATGGGTATAAAAAGTTTAATTGATATATATCAAGAATTCAAAAATACAGTTATTAATGTTTGGGCCATTTTTTTGTCTCAATGTATTTCAATATAGTTCGCCAACAATAAAATAAGAGATGTAAGAACGCTTTTATACATTATTATACTATATTTTTAATACTTCGGTAGATGATGATGATGGAAAATTTTGAATATTTATATAAACCTTTTAATGTAGTAACATACATTTTTATAATTTCTTTACAATTTTTTAATTATTTTAACAAAAAACATATTTACTTTGGTTGTGATTATTTCTTGACATTGCAATAAAAATAAAAATGATAGCCTTTGCATTGGCATGTGCAACCATTTGAATTAACAATAACTCCAACACGAACATTCTACGTAATGGAGTGAGTATATAATATTATATTTGATTAAGTGTTAAATATTTATACTCTTAAAAACAAAATCCCTATTAAAACCAATTAATCATGTGTGGAATAACAGTGAAATTAATTTGAACCAACTCGGGGGGGGAAGAACAATCAATATCTAGAGATGTACTTATCAAACTCACTCAAATGTGAACAATGTAACACTTTGGTCAGGTTTGCGCGGCTATTGTCAACTGAAAGGAAACTTCGACTGTCGAAGAATAGTACTGGAGTGAGGAGGCCGATTCCCCAGCTAAGGATCAGCACTAGTTCTGTTGGGAAGAGACTTAAGATCGAGTCAATGATTAAGACATATAGGGACAGGTTAATAGGATGTCCCATGTATTCAATGAATGCCTTTATTCCACTTAAAGCGTTTACCACGCCTGCAGCGTGAGCCACACTCCGTTGTGCGTATTGTTATTTGTATTTCAAAAATCGTTAATTGCATTTTGTTATAAATTTTTTTATCAAGTTATTAATCAAAATACTTTTCAGATTTATTTATATTAATTTACAAGACAAATATGCTCTTTAATATACTAATTATTATTTTTAACTTTATTACTTATATAAACATTCTACCTCAATTTGTTCAATTTAATGTCTAATAATAATAGACTTAACAAATGGGTACCCGTGAGTAATCCCAAGAATAGACAATGATGGATTGAGTAAATTTACCAACAAGTAAAATTATCTATTTTTTATTTGATACGAGATAGTGGACTCATTACCCATGACTATGAGTGAAGGACAACCCACAGATACTGGTATCTTATTTTATTTTATTTTTTATACTTGAAGATAAATGAATACATACTTTCTAATTTACATAATATTATTCAAATATTACTTAAATAAAAATAATAAAAGAGGCTACAAAATTTAAATATTACAACAAGTACTTAAAGTATGTCAAGTGTTTTAGTTTGAAAAATACAACTTAAATATTTAAACATCTATTATTTTAAGTTATATTACATTTCAAAGTTCAAATTTAAGTTAGATTATATGTCAAAAGCTTTTTTAATTAAAATTTTAAATACCACTTAAACATTGTTGTTACTATAGAAAATTATGTTATATCATCCAAATCATTTATGAGAATTATAGAAAATTTTAATATAAATATAATAATATATTTAATGTTATCCATGGGTACCTATGGGTTGTCAAAAAGTGCCAAGTAATTAGGCGGTGGGTAAAATTACACGCATTTTATTAGGTGGAGAAAATAAAACCTATTATCTGCATTTTTGTGGATACCCATAGTATGAATAATTTTTTTATCTAAATAACAAGGCACAATGTTCTTTTCTTTCTTTATTTCACTTTTTTGATTAAAATAACTTTACACAACAGTCTTTATGAAGTAAAAGATTACCTACATTTTGGGTGTGAAAATATACTATTTTATAGTGATGCTATTATTTTCTTATTGAATTTCATAACCATTTTTTCTGTGAAATGTTTGAATTTAGAAATGGGATAATGTGCCCTATCAAGTTTGACATGGAATGAATCAAGGTTAGGAATAAATCAAGATTATATATAATAGAACAAAGAATAATACACTAAAGGCATATTTATTCCACTATTAAATAGGAAAACCTTAACCAAATAGGAAACTTAATCAATCATTAAGGATTAAAATATATAGTCAACTTTCGGACCACAATTCTATCATTCTCCCTCTTGATCCGATAGTTCGTAACATTATTAGTGTAAACACTAGGCATGCATGAATAAATCTCATAATGCCATTCTTTCATCATAATTGACTTTTACATAATAAATCACATAGTGAGAACTATGACAGGCATACACTTTCAAATTGCATACTCTCTTCCACATAATGCCACACTAGCAATTCATCATATTAGGTCACATAAGATATATATATATATATATATATATATAATGCAGTGTCCCCATAATTATCTTAAAGACATTAATTTCTTGTTCAAACATTAAGTGTACACAAACTTATGGAACAATAAACAATATATGAAAATCAGAAACATATCATTATTTAGCTCAAGAGTGTGCCATCATCATCATAAACAATCGTTAATACAACCAAGACCCAGTTTATGTACATGTTCTTTAAATGTCTTTGGTTGAAAGCCTTTAGTTAATGGATCAGCAACCATGAGATCCGTCCTAATATGTTCATTACATACTATATGTTTCTAAACCTTTTCCTTAATAGCAAAATACTTTAATTCCATATGCTTGGCACCTCTGGAATATTTGTCATTCTTGGTAAAGAAAACTGTTGTAGAATTATCACAGTAAATTTTCAGTGGCTTGGTGATGGTGTCGACAACCCCAAGTCCTTAAATAAAGTTCCACAACCATGATGCATAAATTATAGCTTCATAACATGCCACAAACTCAACTTCCATAGTAGATGCAGCAATGACAAACTGTTTGGCATTTTTACATGAAATTGCTCCTTCTACTAACAAGAATAAGTAGCCAAACATTGACTTTCTTCTATCAACGCATCCAACAAAATCTGAATCCAAATTTCCAATCATTTTTAACAGATCAAATCCCCTAGACATGAGCATATAGTCCTTAGTTCCTTGAGGGCATCTCATTACTTTCTTTGCAGCTTTCCAATGCTCCATACTAGGACTGCTTTGATATCGGCCAAGCATTCCAACCGTGAAGCTAATATTAGGTTTGGTACATGTTCGTAGATACATCAAACTACCCATAATAGAGGCGTATGAAATAGATTCCATTTCCTTACATTCCACATCATTCTTTGGACATTGCATAAGATTAAACTTAACCATTTCTGTACAGGGAACAACACTTGCTGAACATTTGTTCATATTGAATTTCTCAAGAATTTTCTTAATATTAACCTTCTAAAACAATCCCAACAATCCTTTTGATCTCTTTCTGAATATTGAAATTCTAATCACATAAGATGCCTTTCCCATATCTTTTATTTCAAAATTCTTAGACAGAAAGTCTTTAATCTCATGCAAAATACCCAAATCATTAGCAACAAGCAAAATATCATCAACATATAGAACTAAAAATATAAAATTACTCCCATTGATCTTTCAATCAACAGTGTTTTCTTGAAAATTGAAAGATGTGATGGTATCATTGAACTTAAGATGCCATTGCGCAGAAGCTTGTTTAAGTTCATATATTGATTTGTTAAGTTTAAACATCATATGACCTTTTCCTTCCATGGAAAAGCCTTCAAGTTGATCCATATAAACTTTCTCCTCAAGTTCCCCATTAAGAAAGGCTGTTTTCGCATCCATTTGATATGGCTTTAAATCATACTAAGCTACCAAAGCCATAATGATTCTTAGTGAATCTTTCTTTGAAACAGGTGAAAAAGTTTCTTTATAATCAATGCCATCCTTCTTAGTATAACCTTTGGCTGTAAGTCGAGCTCCATATCATTCAACATTACCATTCAAGTCGCATTTAGTCTTAAGGACCCATTTACACCCAACTCACTTAGAACCTGCTAGCAATGCAACAAGTTTCCAAACATTATTTTAGCCATTGATTTCAACTCATCTTTCACAGCATCAATCCATTTATCAAACTTATCACTGTTAATGGCTTGTGAAAACAAAGTAAGATCTTTATCAATGCCACAATCAAAATCAAACGCTTTCGAATAAACTACATAATCATCAAAATAGCTAACCTTTTTACCCTTACAAGTTTATTTAAGGCTATTCCATGTGGTTTGTTTCTGCCAGCTAATGGTAAGTTAGGCTCTTCATAGGGTACTTCTTTGTTCAAATATTGTTCATCATTATTTTGTTCTTGCATTTCTATAACAATATTTGGAATAACTATAGATGTGGGAACATTTATAAGTAATGGAACATCAACCTTTATTTCATTGATATCCACAGTTTATTTGTTAACAATCCCACTAACTTCACCATTCTCGATGAATTTGGCATTGCCTATCTTAATAATTCTAAAACTATAGTTTGGATAATAAAACCTATACCCTTTGGATTTTTCTAGGTAACTAATAAAATAACCATTAACAGTTCGAGAATCCAATTTCTTTTCATGTGGATTATATACCCATGCTTCCGTTGGACAACCTGAACATGCAAGTGTCTTAAACTAGGTTTCCTTTTAGTCCATAACTTAAAAAGAGTTTTAGGAACTGCCTTACTAAGAATCTTCTTTGGTAAATACACTACAGTTTTAAATATGTACATCCACAAGGATTTAGGTAATGAGGAGTTACTCATCATACTCCTAATCATATCCATGAATGTTCTATCTTGCCTTTCTACCACACCATTTTGTTGAGGTGTTCCTGGCATAATATGTTGTGCACATATACCATGTCTTTCAAGGAACTATGCAAATGGACCTGGATTTTGTCCAGATTGATTGTACCTTATATAATATTCACCACCTCTATCAGATCATGTTATTTTCACTTTTCTATCCAATTTCCTTTCAATCTCATTGACAAATACCTCCAGGGATTTTAAGCTTGAGATTTTTCACTAAGCAAATAGATATATCCATACCATGAAAAATCATCTATAAAGTTGATGAAATGCTTTTCTCCACTAAAAGATGGAGTATCAAAAGGTCCACATATATCAGTGTGTATTATTTCTAAAAGTTGAGTGCTTCATGTGGCTCCTTTCTTGTTTTGTTTGGTTTGTTTTCCCTTAATTCAATCCACACACAAACCAAGATCAATAAAATCTAGATTCGGTAGATTCTCATTCTTTACCAATCTTTCTAACCTCTCTTTGGATATATGACCTAAACATTTATAGCACAAGTAAGCAAAGCTTTCATTCGCTAAACTACGCTTAGTTCAAATATTTTCATGAACACACATTAAGGATGTAGAGAAACTAACATCAAGTTTCAATTTATATAAACGATCCATAAGAATTCCAGAACTAATAAAGGAATTGTCTCTATTAAACAAATTGAAACATCCATTTCCAACCTTAAAGCTAAACCTTTTAGAATCAAGTTTCGATATAGAAACTAAATTTCTAGACTGTGAAGGTAGATAGAGAGTTTGAAATATATTCAAGTGACATTCAGTATCTAAAATAATACAATAAGTCCCTATGCCTTCAATTAGGGCTTTCATTCGATTTTCCATTAACAAAAAGTTCTCATTTGGGTTTATGCTCTGGATTGTAAGGAATCCCTACACCATATTGGAAACATGAGTACTAGCACCAAAATCCAACCACCAAGTATTAGAAGGAACTTCATGTAAGTTTGATTCAAACCATACAAAAGTATTATAAGTACCTTTCTTTTCAAACCAAGCTCTACGTTTTGGGCAATCCTTCTGATGATATCCTTCTTTCTTACAAAAATGACATCTACCTGACTTACTTTCCTTCTTATCATCATCAATGATCTGTATACCTTTAGCATGTCCTTTTTTCTTAAATTTTTTGGATTTTAGTTAAACAACCTTCCCAGTTCCTTGGCTTGCTAGGTTCACTATATGAATTACTTGTGCCTTTAGTCTCATTTCCTCTTAAGTAAGCTTGTCGGACAATTCATTAATATCCCACTTATCCTTAAGAGTGTTATAGTTAATTTGGAATGGTCCATACTTAGGAGATAATGAGTTCAAAATAAATTGCACTAGAAATGAGTCATCCACAGTCATACCCAAACTCTTAAGTCTTGCTGCAATATTTGTCATATCAAGGACTTGTTGCATACTTCGCGACCCATCATACTTCATGGTCATGAGCTCAACCATTAGTATCCCTGCAAATGACTTGTTAGCAGAACGAAAACGCTCTTCCACAAGCTGAATGTATTCCTAAGCTGTTACACTTTCTAGAAGAGTGGACTGATGTTGTTGCCGAATGTCATTTGCATGAAATTAACATATAATCTGTTAAACTTATCCCATGCTTTATGTTTCAACTTCTAAGCCTCACTGCTCAAATCAGCGATGTCAACAAGCTTTTCTTCTATCAATGCCAAATCAAAATCTAATACACCTAAATGGAAATTAAATTATTCATGCCTTTCAAAGAAGTTCGAGCCATTAAAGACAACAACAGCATTAGCATGCGAATGTATGGAAACAACTACAAATACATAAATGCTCACTAAATTAATGAATTCAAATAATCAAACACATAAAATATATTGCAGGTCTTCTTTGGGCAAACACAATAATATGTATCAACTTCATAATTGAATGGCGTTCAAAACTTTATAAGGTAATTTAATAAACCTCATTAAATATACATGACATCTTTGGATAACCAAATACATTTAACGAGAGAATACCGAATTTCCTCCTTCATGTTTTATTGGCTATGGAATATCGATTTAATTTTTGTTAAATCCTTAACTTCTAGCAACCGACAAAACTTCATAACATAACAAATGGCATTCCACAAAATCAGTAAGTAATATGACCATAAATTAAGAAATTAATTTGGCCACTTTGGTGACTAACAAATTGATTTTTAAACTTAAAGTCATATAACCAAATAATTATATAATATTAAAATGATTAACATATCGTAATGTTCAAAAAGACGAATCTAGATTAAAATTTTGATTTAGGTCAAAATGTCATTAATATGACCAAAACGTAAAAAATCAAAATTTTAAAAAAAATCAATTCATCATGGATCAAAACATCAATGAATCGTAAGAAGACAATTTCATAATTATGACAACAGAACGTGATGCAATACTCTCTTATAGAATTTCTAACAAAATTTAATCATCATTTGGCCAAACCAAGACAATGTAAATGACAACAATAATATGTGTGTGTGTATTATT
The DNA here is from genome assembly GCA_014898725.1 of Jacaranda copaia. NCBI lineage: Eukaryota > Viridiplantae > Streptophyta > Magnoliopsida > Lamiales > Bignoniaceae > Jacaranda > Jacaranda copaia. The sequence goes on from JACGDI010005394.1 coordinate 1,393,471, forward strand.
AATCATAAACATGACGTAAAATCATAAATCGCAATGCAATCATGAATTTTAACAATCAACCATAACATACAAACAAATTATTCATTTAAAACTCATACTCCAATACCACATGTAAAAAATAAATGCAATCTTAAAGCACATAAATCATCTACATTATATTCGTAATAGGATCTTGAATAAATAATCATCACGTAACATTAAAATATAAAGGTACTTGATGCAAAATTCGACATAATTCTATAAGAGAATTGACCTTGATCGGCTTTAGGTTGATGCCTTCTTCAATCGGTTTATTTCCCTTAACCTATGTATTCTTTTAGCAGAAAACTTGATGGAAAAGTTTTTCTTTTGTTTGCTAACCGTAATTAGGCGGAGAGAGGACCAATTATATACATTAGAGAGTAACTTTAAATTTGGCAAGTCCATCACATACCGGAATCAATAGCTAAAATTTATTCCACTATTAAATAGGAAAACCTTAACCAAATAGGAAACTTATTCAATCATCAAGCATCAGAATAAATGGTCAACTTTTGGACTACAATTCTAATAGGTAAATCAATATCTTATCAACAACACTTCGCCCAGCAAATAAATCCCTTTCTCCTCCTACCAGATTTGAGCATGTATAAATATCAAATAGAAGAAAAAAAATAATTTAAGACAAGGATATTCACTTTTAGAAATATAAAAATTCATATACAAAAATTGCATATTCAGATTATCAAAGTAATTCACAGACCATATTTTTCAGAGTAATTTCGAACACATAGATTACACACTTATCAAAAATATTCATTAATTAATCGTGCTCATGAACTTTCGAGATTCTAACCAGTTATCTTGGTTAAGATCTTAACTACAACGCCGCTAAGTAGCTTCAGAGATTTTAACTCCAACACCGTTAAGAAAGGCTTCAGAGGTCTTAACTACAACGCCATTAAGAGTGGTTTCAGAGATTTTTTGCTACTGTAACCCCATAGCACAGTTAGGGAACTCGTTCCTATTGATAGTTTTTCGATTATTCAAAGCATAGATTCTTTTTATTATTTATTTCAAAAAAACATACTATGTTATATGCAAGGTTCAGAAAAATTTTATTTTTACATGCTCAAATCCTAAAAATAAGTTTAATGCATGCGCAAAAAAGTATTTTTTGTTTTGAACATTTAAATAATTATAGAAAAAATAATTCTTGAATAAATAGACCAACAAATTTGAGAATTCAATATGCAAAATTACCTATTTTTATGCTGAAATCATTTATGTAGAAAAGATATTTTTAATAGAAAGAAAATAGACATTTACGTACTATTTCATGTAGAAAATATTTATGCGAAGAGAATATTTTCAATAGAAGGAAGAAAGAAATTTACTTATGCCAGAATCTTAAAACCTAAAGTTCCCCTCATATTTGATCTACCACTTAATCGTTCTCTACTAGTTCTACAATAGAAAAATAGGATGTTAGTACCCAAAAACAAAAATTCCTACGGATTTTTTTAAAAAATGGTGTTTTCTTACCTCCACAAATGGCTTCTTTATTTCCTACTGTATGGGTATTTATACTATTAGGCTAAGTATTCTAGATAAATTAGAATTCGTATCTTATTGAGATAAGAAGATAACTCTAATCCTAACTCCTCAGATTTGGTCAAATTTCAATCCCAGATAATGATAACTCAAAGCCACGAAGATAATTCAAAAATTCTAACCTTATTAGAATTAGGTAGTTACTGAAATTCCTAGAATCTTTAACCTATCAGGATTAAATAGTTACTGAAATTTTCAAGCTCATGACTAAATTTTCAAAATCCTAACTTTTCATGATTTAATTATTATAAATTTTAGCTAACTATTACCATAGTTTAGTAATTAAATAATTGGGAATAGCTATGATGAATTTTTACATGAAAATATAGCAATACAAAAAAAGAGGTCCTAAGATTTCATATCGCATATATTTATATGGTTTTGGCTAACCAATATGATAGGATACCTTATGAGAGGGTTAAAAGCTATCCAAATAGAGTTTTAAAATAGTAGGAAGACTTCTAGAATTATCCATCTATTCATAAATCCAAAAATTCTATAAAAATTAATTTTCATCATCTTTGACTTGATAATTGTCGACCTAAGCTCATGATTACTTCGTAATAATTTGTGGGCTTATTTTCTACACTACTCATGAGCTTAATCATAACTTAAAATAAATTAAATAGTTTGGGTTGTTATTATACCTAAACTATAAAACACAAATACCATTTATGGGCTTATTCTTGTACTAGTTATGGACTGAACAACTTAAAATGAATTAAATCATTTAGGCTAACTAATACATCACAAGTCACAAATTAGATATGGACCAAAGAATATTTTCTTCACCATAAATTGATATCCATAGTAACTGGCTTAATCTTTAATATTAAAACTCAATAAATAAAGTTCCCATTAAATACTTGAGATAATAAATTCTACATCTTCAATCATCATCAAGCAATCCTAAAAATCTAAATTGCATATCCTTGAAATAAAATCAAGATGAGTTCCTAAAATACGATCCCTAATAACTCCAAAAAAAATTCAATTTATTTCCTATATTTATTTTCAATTAAGATCCCTTAAATGCTGATTGAGCTCCAAATAAATTATATGCTCAAAATTCTAGGAGAAGAGCAACCCAAGATTATCAATGAAGAATCAAAATCAACTAATATTACTCAATTATTCCTAACATCCAATAGTTCATATATTTCCTTTTTTTTTTCCTCAAAAGATAGAGATTCACTACTAACCATGCACTCTTTTATCCTAAATCGCATATCATTGGAGCCTAGTCTTAATGAAATTCAAATACTTTTAGAGGTATAATTAATAATACTTCCAAAATAAACTATAATAATTTGCCTAAAGACTTGGGTATTACAACGGTCATGAGCAGTACGTCTGTGATCCTTAGGTTCCCTCTGTGAGATAAAGCCAAAGATATAAGGGACTAGACCCTTTTTTGACATTAAAGAACTTAGACAGTACCTTTAACTACCAATTTTCCCTTATTCTTCCCAGCACTTAAGGTTGATTGCTTGTCTCTGGGACAATCTTAAATAAAATGTTTATCGCTACCACAACGCATGCATTTCCCATGCTTCTTCCAACACATGCTCTCACTATGGTGAAGGTCGCCATAGAAGCTATAGGCTTCTATCACTACCTCAACCTTTATTAGGCATCTCCGTTCTAAAGTATCCTCTCTTGAGTTTTTTGAACTGAGATAATGCATTGGGGCTAATTTTTGCAATGCCATTTAATAAGTTGCAAGACTTTTCCGTTTACAAGCCACATTTATTCGAAATGTTTAATGAGATGTGTGTTAATTAGTACTCATCCTTTGTTATTCTTATTGTGCAATATATATATATATATATATATATATATATACATATACCATTTTCTAAACACAAGATAAGCTAAAGTTCAACCGGTCTTCAAGTTAGCATTAACATTAGAAACTTTTTCTTTCTTGCTTTTCTTTTTTCTATATATCGTGTTTATGAAATATTCACTAATCCAATGATTAACCTAGTCTTTGATAAGAAGATTAAAACTAGTTCTAAGGTAATCATTGTTCTATGCATACTGATTCTGGCATTTACTAACTTTGTTAAAAAATCCATCCAATCATATATACATACTTACATGGGTAACCTTCTCACAAATCTTTAGTCTCAACAAGTACTCAATTACACATTTTCTTGCTAAAGTCTATATTTTGAACTATAGTTCCCTACACCTCTTCTTATCTTCCTCTTTCTCCTAGTCATCTTTCAATGTCCTAGTTCAATTTAACCTCAAGACTTCATTTAATATTTATCTATTAACTCCATCCTTATTATCCTATGTTCCTTGTGTCCCTTCCCCATTCATTCCTCATAATTTTGTCAACATATCATCTTTTCCTTTATGAACACCCCATCATTATTCTATTCTTATCAAAGCCATATTTCTATCCCTTAGGTTTCCCATACTCAGTTGATAATCTCTTTACTAATTGTCAATCATCCCTTAATCATGCAAACACTTTTTGTCAGGCATGGTACCTAATTTCTAAGAAATCGTATCCTATGCCTAGTGTTATGCATCTTTTGTCGAGCTAAAAAGACACTTCGTTAATGCTTCATTTTCTTTAGATAGTCATAACATTCAAGTCATGATCAAACATGCATGCCAAATACCATTCATATCAAATGTCATTCCCATATCAAATTTAACCCTATCTAAAACAACTGTCCCCCTCCCTGGTCAAGTTAAGTTCCCACGGCATAGATATATGTGTACTGTATATTTCCCAAGTATTGTTCTTCAATTTATAAAGAATCACACGCCAAACACTTTAAGAGTAATGAACCGTGTACTAGTCAACCGCCTCAATCATAACCCTTCATTCAGTAGGTATCATGCATTGTCCCAAAAGTTCACATCTTATTTAATTTTTTAGTTCAACTTTATCTCTCCTAATTCAAAAACCTAATATTCCAAGAATGATTTCCTAAAATAGCCTAGGTTCTCAAACCCCAAGCTCTGATTCCACCTTTTTAGTGCCCTCGACGAAAAGGTGAATGCTCCTATCTAAGGGGCTACTCAATTTACATACAAGTTTTTTGGATAAGACAAGTCTTTTAAAATCCAAAATGTTTAACTCAAATAGCCAATTGTTAACAAAAATCAACCTATATACAGAGCATGTGAAATTACATTTAACATAGCTATCAATTCTCGAAACATACCCACAACAATACCTAGCAACCTTGATGAGATAAAATTACAAATATTTTAGTCATCGAAAAGTTATGTCAGCTCTCATGACATCATAAGTCACATATAACATTATCAGAATACTCCCATCATTATCCAAATCAACACTTCATAGATATAACAAAACAAGATTTCATAACAACTATCTACAACTCAAACTAATCCTCAAACCAACAAAAGTCACACTGCAATCCTATCCATCTCAATCACATAACAACTCTAGCATTACAACCCATACAATAATATACTTCCACTTTGTCATACCTTAAGTGAAATGTTGCTCCACTCCCGCCGTCACTTGCTTCTATCTAAGGAAAGGAACATGTAAAATAATACAAAAATAACCATTAGTTCGAATGGCTTAGTGAGTTGGTATGCTGATGAAAGTTTTGAATATATCCTCATGTCGATCACAAACAACATAAAAATGATTTGTTTTTCAATCGAAAAGATGTTCTTCAAATCTTAAATGTTCCATCTCAACACCGTCCCATACCAATGTTGAAACTTTACAATTTCAAAACCTTTCTTGAAAAGGTTTAAACCCTAAGAAGAAAAAACATAATGATTGACATTGTTTTCAAGCAATCAGTCAACTTACATAAATTACTCAAGTTCAAAACATAACTATCAAAATGCATTAATCACTTTTGCAAATTACTGTTAGAGCTTTCAGCCCTTGTCTCTCTATTTTCAGAAAGACTGAAATATTTATCCCTCCAGATTCTGAGTGATCGGCTCGAGCATGACTAATATGTATGGCATGGTCGACTATATGCCAGATCCTACCACTTACCAACAGCTACCTTCATCTATTTACAAGTTAGGGTCATGAGTGGGTACTAGCCGGTAGAAGGTCACTGTTGATCCATTCAACCTGGTTGTCTTTTCAGACCTAGTTCTAAGCCCAATTTCCCATGGCATCCATCTGGGTCTAAACTTCTCAAGGGTCTTAAGAATATATTACATTAGCATAATTCATGTTATAACAGATCTGCCACACGTAAAATCATCAATATAACCAAAATTAGAAATACAGTAACTAAATTATAATATAATATCACATTGTGGCAATGTGATCGTTTCTTGTCAAATTACATTTTATATGTTTAAAAACCAAGAAACTAGATTTTGAAAAGAAAGAATATCTCAAGTAGAACCCTGGAAGCTTTGACTCCCAAAAATATGAGATATTTATTGTAATTAAATTACCATGAAAACATGTATCAAAGATCAAACAACAATAGTCATAGATACTACATATAAGTTCTCCCCCAGCAAGAAGGTCTCATATTAGTGAGTATCAAACTCACCTATTGGATGCAAGGGACTCCCCTAGTTGTTTAGGTGGCTCGCATCCTTGCTTCCTAATCAACCTAAGAATTTATCGTAAGACGATCGTAATCAATGTCATATTAAATTCTTTAAATCACTTAACATCGATATACCTAGTGTCTATATTATAATTTATTTCTTAATGTATTCTAAACTTCTTGTATTTCCTAATCTCGTTTATATATCAAGATGCCTAACCAATGAGTTCGAGCATGCCCAATCTCATGCCAGTGTCCTACATAATTCCACTAAATTTCACTACCGAACTTAACGTCCAATATATCGACTAACAAATTTTATTGGTTCATATTGAGGCTTAGTACAAAACTTATTTTATTTGGTTATCTTTCTTAAATCTCAATTTAACATTAAAATACTTAAGATGTGATCCTCTACATAAATCTATCAGATACTTAGGTGTCTAAACATTATTTCCTTTCTTTGGAATATTATCTAACTTAGTTATATTCTGAGTCAGAAGCCCTAACAGTAATGTTTCATTCTGATATAATCTTATAGAATTCAACTTACGGCCTCTCTATTAAATCAAAGGGCCTTATTGATTCATTTAAGTTCATGTATTTTAATTTGAGTAAATACCTAATTTTTATTTATTCCTTTCATTACCCAATCATTAGGGATCTAATTGTTAAGAATAGTAACATGTCCTCGTCTAATGATATATGTCCCGGTTATGTTTAATCTAACCAATATTCTAATATCTATCTGAATTAATTCCATTATGACTAATTTATTTCATAACTACTTAATTGTACCTTTCTAACTTAAGTCAACTTAATTTACTAGGTCTAATCGAATCTTTATTAATTCAAGATCAAAATCTTAATTTATTATCAAATTTTAATTGACCATAATCCTGTTATAATTTAATTTATGTTTTAGTTATCAATCAATTTTCAATCCAATTAGATCAACAATCAAACAAATTAATGACTCAATAACTAAAAATTACCAAATTGGACCAAGTTGAGTCCAATTTAGGGCCCGAAATCAGCCTGAACGAGCTCAAAATCCAATTTTAGAGTTATTGTACTTTGTGCAACCGAAGCACTACCATTTGCCACCGTGGAGCAAGAGCTCGACATACCAAAATGTGCGCCTTGATGCATATAAAAACACCCAAGCTAAATTTTGGTTTCACCACTAAATTGTAGGTCAATTGTGGCTTAAACCACACTACTCTGCCACAGCCTATTTTTCTCAATCCCAATGCTACTGTTCGTCAAAAGTAGAAATTGAAAATACTAAGTTGACCACCGAGCTAAACCTACCGTACCCACCCACTGAACCCAAGGTTCCACCACCGGAAGAGTCACAACCTCCACATCCGTCATTGCTCCACCTTGGTTTCAAAATTCTCAGTGATTTGCTGGCCAATTTGGAGTGTAGTGGGTGTAGTTGTGTTCACAACGATGAGAGAAAGCTAATAGCTAGTTTAGTTTTAGATTTTTGCCATCACTAAAGTGGAATCGCCGGTGGAGAGGGCTACGGTAGCATGGAGTAAATTTGATAAAAATAGGGGGGGATTTGCGATTTATAGGTGAGTTTCTAGAAATTGTAATTGAGCCTCAAATGTTTTATTCAACTTTCAATTTAGTTCAAAGTTTACTAATGCCTCACATTAGCCCCTTTGACCCATTTTATTCATAGATTGGGCCCCAAAATTTTTAGGTCTCTTACAATTAAGTCCTTCTTATTTATATTTGAGCCCCTAATTTAATTTTTCAAAATTAAAATTTTGAATTCTAATATTTCTAATTTTTCTAATTTAGAAATTAGGGATGTTTCATAGCTTGTCAAACATAACTTGAGCAATAGAATTCTTTAATTTTCTCTCTACGAAAAGATTTTTATACTTGTTATGTGCAGGTTTTCTTTTATTCAAGCAATTAATGCAATAACTTGTTTTTCTTTTGTTTTCTTTTCTCCATAAATGTACTTGTTGCATCACTTTGTTTAAGTTTATATAGTTAATGTTAGTTTTCACTTCTTATTGGGTTCGAGAACTAGGACCATGTTGTCTGTCCATTCTAGTTGTTGGACCCACTAAATATACTTCACATCGAAAAGCTTGTCAACCCTTGCTTGACTATCTGATTTCTCCTATATCCAAAGTTACTCTTCTTTTGTTTTATTAGTTTCATATTGAGATCTACATAATGGTGATGAGTCCTTATCTCTCAAAATATGCCCTAAGGGTCCCTTACACTCCACGCGAACACATCTGCTTTCTTCTTAAGAAATGGATTAAAATGTTCCTCCATGGAGGTTGTCACAGGGGTTAATTTTTCACATAAATTTTTGCCCGTCTTTATGCGACCCTGTGCGGCCTAGGCCCGCCCGAGCCTAGTCAGCCTACTCGTGCACCCAATTTTGTGCAAGTGTGCGAGTTAGGCAACATAATGATCAAGCAAAGGCAACATGTAACCGAACGAGCATGCAGCGGAATTAATTTAAGGGACACATCAAATTACAGAAACCAATCCCAACCTCGTATTAATCCAACAGTTTAATACACAAGATGCCAATGCCTTCACACAATGTTTGCCACAAGATTAACTCGCACCACTCAATTGGTTTCGACTTAGCTTCTTAGTCTTAGTCTTGTGCAAACCCGTGAGGTCAAAGGACTTAATACCGTTTATAATAATCAGCTACAGTGGACATCCCCCACTACTAGGACGCTAGCCTATCAAAAGCCAACATGTGGCATAGCTATGCTAAAGCTGCCAGGTGTCCCGGGCGATTGTGCTGAGCGGTTATCCGAAGTGAAGCTTGCTTGCGCTAAGTGTCTTGGGCGGTTACCAAAAATCAGCCCACAACCGTCCCACTACTTTGCAACCTTCCCTACTGAAAATTGTCTGCCAACTTGCTCGGTTAACTGCCGCACACATCAGCATGCACTTGCCCCGTCGTGCCAGCATGTTGCTAGGCTGTCAGCCAGATCAGCCATTTCTCGCCAACCTGTTGCCGCGCGCGCCGTTGCCCGTCCGTGTGCGCCAGCGTGTTGCTTGTGCACGCTGCTCCGCTCAGCTGCGCCCAAGTCTCGGTCACCATCCCATCAAGTGCCGATCAAAGTGCACACTGTCCCGCTATGTCCCGCACAAGTGTGCGCACCGTTCGGTCGAGTCCCGCACAAGTGTGCGCACTGTTCGATCAAGTGTCGCACCAGTGTGCACACGGCCCAGCTCCGCACGCACATGCATCGGTCAGGGTCCATCCCTTGGCGCACGGCTCGCTGCCCGGTCCTAGCAAGCGCCCGTGGCCTGTTTGTATCTCCAACACATTGATCGGTCATTGTCAAGCACCGCCAAGCATGCCCGACCAAATCCAACAACTTTGGGTCTAACAGAGGTCCACAAACAACTTAATACTCATAACTTTTGAGCCATCTCTATGGAAGATCTCCACTATTTTGGGTACCTCAATCATCTCCTCTTTAATTTTTGTGGCATTCCTTTTCCTGGGCGTGTATTCAAAACTCAGTATTTCCACCATGTTGAATTCTAATGGTAGTTGTTTTCCCTTCTCTTGGTTTTGATGTTGGTGTATCAATAAAGCACTTTCCATGTTCTCTTAGGCTATTTAGGCATTCCTCAAGGTACTGGTATTGCATTCTTTGGTCATTCTTTGGTCTCCAATCACTTCTCTTGGACTGTAAGGGATAGGGAACTTCATTTTCACATGGAATATAGAGGACATCATTCGAAAAAAGATCAAGATTAACTAACCTATGATGACATTATATGTGGATGAGGCCTCCACCATCAAGAATTTCATCATCTTAGTTACCTAACTTGGGAAAGCACCCTAAGATAAAGGGATGGCAGTTTCCGCTGATACTACTATAAACTCTCCATTTAAATGATGAAGAAGGTGTCCATTCTTTGGAGAAGAAGATGTTCATTTTTGGGAGTTGAGTGTTGTTTACACTAAACTACAAAAAAACATCATGACAAAGAATGTCTTTTGAACTCTCACTCATTGTCTATTAGAATCTAGTCAAAGAGGTTGAATTACCAACACAGCATTATATTCTCCTTATTTGGCTTCCAATTCTCCATCACCAAAGGGGATCTCATCTTGTGGGGGTATACATCACATACATATAATGTATATTTCGGTGGATGAGTTTGATCCTATCAAGTGCTTTGGTCATTGAATTACAGGGAAAATTGCAATTTTAGTCCAGCAACTATGCCCTCTTTCAATTTTAGTCCATTATGATATGAGGTTAGCACATTTGATCCAACGACCCATAAATTTTTGCACATTTAGTCTAATTTTTTGCAATTTTGGTCCTTCAGGCTTAAAATTTTAAAATTAGGCTCGCAGTTACTCTAGTCAGCTTTAATCGGGCCTATTTTTTGGGCATTTTTTGACATTTATCACCAAATGCCACATCACCATCAATTTCATCACCACATCATCAAAATGGCTAAAATCAAAAAAAAAAGGAAAAGAAAAGAAAAATGCCGAGGAGAAAAAAATAAAAATAAAAAATGCTCCTCAAATGAAAGGCAAAAAAAATACTAGAAAAAAAATAAAAAATAATAAAATTAAAAATTTTATATTATTATATATATGATATAATACATACGTATAATATTTAATATATTATTTTATGTAATATAATGCATATGATAATATATATATATAATTCATAAATATATATATTTATATTTATCTCACTCCACCCCCAGCCCCCAAATCCCCCACCCTAACACCACTAGCTGCCAGCAGCCTAGCCGATGGGCATGGCAACCTTGGTTGTCGGAACTATCGGCAACCACGAGCCTTTGGCAGCCAAACAACTACTGGCAGAAACAAAAGAAAAACAAAAAAAAAGTGCAAGTGGTCGTTTGGCTATTAGCAAAAAAGAAAAAAGAAAAAAGCACAAGTAGCCAAAACAACCGCCAGGCTGCCAAGCCACCATGGATAACATGGCCATGGCGGCCAGTGGCAAAATCTGGCCAGATCTGGCATAGATCCAGCCAGTATGCATGCTACCATAACAGCCTGTTAAAGGTTGAGGGGCGGGGGAGAGGGAATGCTTGGGAGGGGGGTTTTATTTTGTATAAACATATATTTATATATTATATATAATTTTTATCAAGAAGCATGTGGAAAAATTTTAATTTAAAAATTTTAGGTAGTTTATGCTCGTATCTAGGAGTATTTGAAATTTGAAGTAGTCATCTTCAATGCAACAGTCTCGTCGGTAGCCATGATACTTCAATTATTGATGAAGAAAAGAGATGAGAGGTAGAGGTAGTCCCACTGGGCGTGTCAAAATTTGTAACAATAAATTTTCTTGTATGCAAAAATTAAAATTACAAAATAAGAAAAATTGTACAAATAAAATTAAAATCAATCAATCAATTGTGATTTAATCTCTAATATAATCCTCTGATTCTTCTCTTTCAAATATAATCTTGAATTTAATGAGCTCTACGAAAAATGCCTTAAACGCCATGAATCTCCTTGAATAAAAATAATACCAATTCAAGGGTTTCGCACCTTAATCTCGAATTAAATGCCAAAAATATATGAATTTTGCAAAGAGTTCCTTAAACATCGCGGATCTCCTTAAATAAAAATAACGTCAATTCGAGGGTTTCACACCTTAATCTCGAATCAAACACCAAAAATATATGAATTCCACAAAGAATGTCTTGAACGTCGTGGATCTCCTTGAAATTGGTTAAGAGAATTGTTAGACTCCTTCTAAGTTTCTCTCATCTGCTGGAATTTATATTGTATGTAGAATGAACTTTAGTCATCCCCTTTATATAGGCACTTGATGGGAAACTTCTAAATTAACTTGAAATTCCTTCAACGATTATCTTTTCGATAAGATAATATCAAATATTAAGAGATAATATTAGCTATCTTTGATTTGATAATATCAATATCAAGAGATAATATCAAATATATTTGATTTGATTAGTCCATAAGAATAAACACTCCATCTTTGACACTTGTCAATATCTGATTTGAGTATAAGATAAATACTGAATCATTAATTAAAATTAACTATTTATCTTTTGAAATTAAATTTAATAAATTTCATGAAATAAATAAAAATTTTAAATTAATATCTAGCACATTATTTTACACATATCACTTTTTAATTGATCAAAAATTAACATGTCTACGCATTTATATTTTTATATATACTTTTTTATATGACACTTGCATTTAAATGCATCGTATTGTAAAATTTTTAAAAAATTGATGTATTTTATATCCGTATCGTTTCTGATTGGTATTATTATATTGCGTTCCTGTATCTTAATATATAGCTATAAATTATAACGTAGAAACACAAAAGTACGTTTTCAACGGCGTCTTCATTGTAATGCTGGGTGGAAATTGATTTGGAATATTTAACGCGCTTTCTGTACAACGCGGGGCGCCTAATTGAAAGAATAAAACAGAAGTTTCCTGTCAATTCGTTTATTATTAATTCTTTTCCGTTCCAACAACGGCTAGCTTCCTCATGTGACCACATTTTTTATGAGGTGGAAATCAAATCTTTTCTTTAAAGAATATTTGCTATAATTGTTACATACACTACATAAATTTCTATTGGAATTTTCTCTTTATTAATTTAATATTTGTTTCTATAACATTTATTTATTTTTTATTAAATAATATAAATTCTGTGCTATACGTACAGGCATTTATTAAAAGATATATTAAATTCATAACAATATCACTTCAGTGGTATACTCTATCCAAAAGCAAAATTGCTAAGAAAATCAAAGGGAAAGACATACTGGACAAATTAAAAAGGACATCTCATTAATTAAAAGACAAAAAAAAGGCACCATGTTCACTAATTGTCCAAGAAAATAAAAATTGGAGTGTAAAAGGAGAAATAGAACCAAAAAAGTTAAAAGATTATATTGAGTTATTTAGAAAAAAAAAGTATAAATAAAATTGATAAAAAAAACCTCTAAGTATCAATTATTTGATTTTCTAAGAATTCAAAATCGAAAAATCTCTTACTGACCATGATTTTTTACTTGCATATTATTCAGATGAAAATTAAAACTATTGTGTAGATTCATGAGAAAGAAGAAAATAATAGGAAAACAAATAAAGAAAGTAAGTTGAAAAGAAAGAAAGAGTAGTAAACTTGATATATAATCCACCAATTATATATTTTTCCTAATTTTCATGTTAAATCTAAAGGATTCTATATTTGTAAATCAATAAGAATCATTAAAAAACTTAATATTGGTTGAAATAACATATATAAAATAAGACGTTTACCTGAAAGACAAGCGCGAGCAGCAGGGAAGTTTTTAATGTTTACAATAAATAATTTTTAAGTATAAACATGATAGTAGGATAATACTTCAAGCTTTAACGTATGTATATGTGTGCGTATATATATTATAATATATATATATATATAATATAATTTAATGATCAATTAATGCAAATAAAAAATGTAAATATTTTATAATAGATCGTAATACCATTATATGACCTCACAACTTCTTAAAGTAATTCTCATTTAGAAATTAATATGGATGATGCACATGGTTAAAATATCATAGTTTCTCAAATTTATCTCTCTCATTTATGAACATAAATTAAGAACGCCAATGTGGGTAAGTAGAATAGTGATGTATATAAATTTAGCGGGAAAATTATTCTTTTAGTCCCATTATTTAACTATATGTACATTGTTGGTCCCTAAATTTATGCCACTCAATATATTTAGTCCAAATCTCTTAATTTTTCAACACTTTTAGTCCTCAGCCCTCAATCTCCATTAAATGTTGATGGAAACTATTAAAATAGAAAAAAATTAATTATTCACAATTCCTTAAAATTTGATTCACTTAAAAAAAATCCACAAATACTTAAAATGTAAAATATTCAATAACAGACATCCAAAAAATTAAAAAAAATAAACAAACTAAAAGAATAAATTACACAAAATCTCTATAAAAAATATATTCAAAAAATAATATATTTACATATATGTGTATATATATAACACCCTGCCCCCTACAGCCCCACCTCCACAAAAATTCAAATTTGACAATCAGTCAGTGGCCGGCCACGACCCTGGCCATGGGCAACCGCCCATAGGCTAGCAAAGGTGGGGAAGGAGCAGGCTAGTGTGAGGCTGGAGGAGGTGGTGGGGGTAGTGGTTGGGAGGAAGACAAGTTTTTTTTTTTTTTTTTTTTTTGTACGTATTCATTTTTTTAACTAATTTATAAATTTAATCTAATTATTTTGAATACGATCGTATTTCTACATATTATTAAGTACTAATTTAATATTATTAAAAATAGTTAATTTTTTATTTATTTCATTTAATTTAAATTATTAATTTATATTGTCCAAAATGATTTAAATTGATGTGAAACTGATTATAATTATAAATAAAAAAAAACTTATCTAAAATTATATTATATTCTTAATATGACAGTTTAAGATTTTATTTTTATGTTTTAATTGTTTGTTTTAATTAATAAATAAACTTAATTATATTTATCAATATTATTTTAATTATGCTTGTTGCTTTAAATTTAAAAAATATGTAATTTAAGATTATGAAATTATGTTTTAAGATAATAGTTCTTATTTTTATTTTATTTTTAAAATTTTACTTATTTTGTTTCTTAATTAATAAATAAATTTAGTTTAATCTAATTAAATTATTTCACATATATTTATTATTTAATATTATTGAGTGTGTAATTTAAATTTACAAAATTATATTATTTAAGAGATGGATTTAATTTTAATTTTAATTTTAATTTTTCTAATTTTTTATTTATTTTATTATTTAACTAATAAATACGTTTAATTGAATTTGATTTGAATTATTTTAGATATGTTTATGAATTAAATTTTATTTTTTAATTCAACTTGAATTTAAAGATTATTTAATATTTAAGAAATTTTATTAATAATAAAATATATTTATATCTTTATGAGTAATTTAAACAATGTTAAAATTATACTCCATGGTATGAAAAATATTACAAATAGGTCCATGCCATTTTTGTCTAAAAAAATAAGTAGAACAATCAAACTTATGAGGTTTTGTGTAATTTACTTTTTTAGCTTTTTTATTTTTTTAATTTTTTATGAATGTTAATGAATATTTTATATTTTTAAATATTTGTGGGTTTTTTTTCGTTAATATATAGATCAACTTTATGGGCCTATGAGTAATTAATCTTTTCTATTTTAATAGTTTCCGTCAATATTTAATGGAAATTGAGGGTGGAGGATTTAAAAAATAAGAAATTTGAACAAAATGTGTTGAGTGGCATAAGTTTGAAACCAGCAATATACACACAATTAAACTATGGGACGAAAAAAGTAATTTTCCCTTTATTTAGATTTCAACATTTCTATACATTCATACTCGCCAGGAAACTATTACATTATGCATTTATGTTACATGTCAAAATATATATATACCTCATAGTTTTGATATTAGATTTGATTTAGTTTTAGTGGAATATTTTGGTTGTTATGACTCATACATTTAAATGTTATATGATAACAATGAATAACATATAATTGTAACTTTTAGTGGAATTAAAAATTCTTTTATAAATATCGATGCAATCAATAAATTTTTCCAAAAACCCAGTCTACATATTTTTTTCACTTATACAATGTTTTGAGTAAGAAATCCATATGCAAGATGGGAGCACAAATTCTAGTTGTTTGCAGTATCAGAATAAGTGCAAATATATAAAATAAGTCGTCAAATCCCTTCCAATTAATTTCTAGTAAAATAGAGGTTTTAGAACATGGAATAATTAATTGCAGAAATTACATGAATCAAAATTAAGCCACACGAACGGATCGGAAAGACTCCACACACAACAAACGAAGGAAGTCTTTCTTATTCCAAAACACACAACATTAACTAATTAACATCAAAATCACCAAACTCATAACTTATTAATTAATTACTACAGTACTCATGATACAGTGAAATTGTTATTGATTTAAATCTCCGTAGGCTTTAGCAATGTTTAGTGCAGTAACATCGGCGGCGGAATCCCCGGCAGTGGCCGCTGTGAAAGCCCTCAGTCTGGCACACCGCCGCGCAGTTGGCTTTTCTCACACAAATTCCTTTGAACCGGTGGCTCTTTGATTCGCATGTCCTTGCCTCTGCCACCATCCCTGATGATCAAAATCATTTTTATTATTAATTAATTAATGCCAGCCACTCTTAAAATATTACTTTTGAGAAACAACTTGGCTATTAAAATAAAATTGTTGAAGGGCTGCAGATAAAATCATTTAGATTCATGTCACGTGTAATTGTCGGTTAACAATAATTAACAAAGTAGACGGTGAATATAATATTTAATTAGAAAAAGAAAAAATTATACAGATAATATATATTGAAAAATATATTTGAAATTAATGCTACTAGGAATGCTATCTTTTCTGCTGAAATAGAATATCTGAATCATTGCAAGAAAATAGAGTTCGCGTATTATTTCAAACTTCTCCAGAAATTTCTAAAGATAGTGCTATTTCAATTTTTGTTTCACGTAATAACATGGTGTTTAATGGTTTTTTCTGCATTATATAATATATATATATATATATATCAGCACATTTAAGAGCGGTAAATATGAAAGGACCCATATATATATATATATATATATGTGTGTGTGTGTGTGGGTTTAATTTTGTTAATTTAATAACCAGTACGCAATAAAAAGTGTTAATTAATATGCTTGTTTTGCTATCCCAAGCATGCAGTCGGGGACATATTATTTAATCTCAATGATAATAAAGTCTTCTTCAACGACACAAGAACATTATAAAACGAACCATTTCTGAATGAAAACTTCATATGAAATTAGTATGAATATAGAGTTTAAATGATTAAGAATTTACCAGTGGAAAAGAGAAGCATCAGAATGAGGAAAGCACTGGCAAACAACCTCAGAAAACTGGCCATTTTTTCTCACAGAAGATAGTGTGTGTGTGTTTGTATCTGTGCAAGAAAGACTTGGACTTGAGGCCCATATTTATAAGGTTGAGTAGCTAGGGGAAGCTCCCATAAACCATTTTCAAAAAAGAATAAGGGAAATAACAAAAAAGGTAAAAGAACAATATCAACAGCGAGTCATGACTACTGATATGCACTATCCCTGTCTTCACTTTATGGCTTAGCAATAGCTATAATGTTTGCACTTTAAAAATTCTATATTTGCAAAATTAGGTGTTCAAATTCCTTTTGCGCACCAAAGTACGAAATTTTGTGGCTTCCCACCTGCGAGCACATTCTACCTTTCTCTTCTGTTTTTTTTCTTCCTTTCCTTGGTTGGCCTTTTGCTTTTTCCCATTTCTAGCTGTTTCTGCGGGTAAATTTCAAAATCAAATGGCCAATTCTATGTCCAAATGTAGATGAAATTTCAAGTGTTTGTCAATTCATTCTTCGTCGTGGTCTTGAGCCGGTAGAGTACTTTTTATCCCACAAGTAATATTTTTAGTAATTACACAAATCTAAAAAGTTAGATAGATCTGCACGTATAACTATTTGTTTTTGGTGTACAATGCAAAAGCAAAAGGCACCACAGTGTGTTCACATTGTGATTTAGGTTTGTACATTACCTGATTTCGCATCATTATCTTCTTTGATTTGATTTACCTCTTATTCTAAGTTTTAAGTTGAGTGGTTAACTTGCCATATGCTTATACTTTATGCCACAAAATTAAGAAATATAATAATTAGTACATATTGAAGATTAATTAAACATGATCAATTTTTTTCTAACAAAACATTCTCTATTCTCTATATAATATTAGACTAAAAGCCCCATATTCTCTTCAACTTGAACCAAAAACTTCTAAATTCCTGATGCATGCCTAAGTTTTACTATTTGGTAACTGTAATTAGGCCCTTTTTATATTGAGTAGTCAGATGTTGGATAGAGATTGTATAGGTGGGCGACAGGCGCCGATAAGTGGTGACATAGGGAGGATCATAGTTGATGGTAGGTTCATTGCTCGATCGGCCGAAAAGAGCCTATCTTTCTTCAAAATACTCAGGAACATAAAGAAATTGATTTTCCAATGGATAGAACAGTACAACTAGGCTCTAGTCAAACTCAAGCAATATTTGTCTTCGCAGCCCATGCTCGCCAAACCAAAGCTAGGAGAAACTCTGCACATGTACTTGGCTGTGTCGATGGCCTCGATCAGTTCAGTCTTAGTCTCGACCAAGGATGGAAATCATCGACCTATCTATTACTGTAGCAAGGCACTACAAGGCCCAGAGCACAACTACCTAGACATCGAGAAATTTGCTCTCGCCTTGGTCACCATAGCTTGAAAACTATGACCATACTTTTAGTCCCACGCGATTTGACAAACCAGCCGTTGAAACAGGTGCTCTCAAAACCAAAAACATCAAGAAGATTGACCAAGTAGGCCATTGAGTTTGGAGTACTTGATATCACATTTCAACCCCTAATAGCCATAAAATCAAAAGTTTTAGCCGATTTCATCGCCAAGCGACTCAACCTCCCCAATCAGGATGGTGACACCCCTCTCGTGTGGACTTTACACGTCAATGGTTCAGCAACCACTTTAGGAGAGGTGATAAATGTTTCACTTTGTTCTTCGCTATTGGAGAAGTATGACTTTGCAATCAAGCTTGACTACATGATCACCAACAACGACGCTGAATATGAGGCCCTCCTAGCCAAAATTAGAATGGCAACAAATCGTGGGGTCGAGTAGCTAGCGGCACTCACGGACTCCTAACTAGTCGCAGAATAGGTTGAGGGAAACTTTGAGGCTAAGGACTCTACAATGAGCCAGTACTTGGCTAAGGTGAAAAGGCTATAGCAGTCATTCAAAAAATTCACCCTCAACCAACTACACTGATCGAAGAATAAGTGTGTCAATGCCCTATCCAAATTTACTAGCTTGACAAGAGGGACTAGAGATAAAACAATAACATTTTTGGTCACAAGCAAACTAACCATAGGCGCTCTCGACCAGAATTTTGTGGCGAACATCGATGAAGTCGCTCCTTCTTAACATGATGCAATAAAGCTCCACTTAAGTTAGGGGACAGTTCTTGAAGATTAAAATGAGACACGCAGACTTAGAGGTCAAACTGCTAAATTTGCTCTCGATAAGCATGGTCAACTCTATAGGTAGTTGATCTCTGAACCACCTATAAGATACTTGGACCCAAACCAGGCCCATGAGGTCTTGCAAGAAATCCACACAAGCATGTGTGGAAATCACTCTAGAGGATGATCTCTGGCCTATAAAATTATCAAATATGGATATTTCTGGCCGACACTGTTAAAGGACGTCGTTGACTTTGCTAGAAGGTGCCCGTTAACATCACTCAACCACGCATACTAATTGACTAAAAATATACCATATTCAAGTGGAAAGCCAAGGCCCTAAGCGCAACGTCTTGGCTCAGCTCCATAAATTTCTTCTAGTCGAACATAAATAGTCCAGCCATCATGACTTTCATTGATGCAACCCCGCTCTATCATGCCATCAACATGGAGTAAGAATTATGCACGGCTAAAGCTAGCTCTATCCCAAATTAAGGAGATGGAAACTTTAGGAGCTAGAATAGCACATTATTCCCATGCCTGCCAAACAAATCATAGCCGATTGACTGGCTTGACCCCCCAGCTCTTTCCTTCTCTTTCTCTACTACAGTTCTCTTTTGAGCAGGTCCTCCCTACTTAACTATAGGTCTCTTTCCTCGACCGGCAGGACTACTATCAGCGGTCACCACGGGTCGAGCCGACGACACAGTAGATAATGGTTACACAACCTCAGGTAGTGCTGCCACAACAAGAGTTGCATCTCTATGTGCTACCATCGCTTGACGATGCTCTTCATTCCTCTATGCACGCACCAACGCCTCTTGTCAAGCTCGATTCATTGTTTCTTCTCGATCTGCAAAATAAAATAGCCAATAATAGAGAACCATTAGAGTCGAACACAGAGATGGAAAATAAGTAAATTTAGAAAAATTAATGACGACATCTACCTAGTCGAGCATCCATTAGTAAGCCCATCTCGCCAGCCAACACCAAACTCCTATTCTCGATAAACACTAAGACCTCTATCAACTAAACTCGACCAAATCCTGAATAAAGGTATTAGGCCAAGTTGGAGTCGAATTACTTAGCATTTCGACATAACCCATCCACCACCCCCTTGGAATATTGAACCCCCTAGGCCTTCAAACATACAAAAAGTATTTTTTCCACTCTTACTTGTAGGAAAAAGACAGTATGACCAAACATTATTGACAAGATCGAGCAGTGAGATAATAGAAACCCAACTCGTTAGTGCTACCTGACTTTTAGGACATTGGAAGGTAAAAGAGATTGGAGAAGTTTGCAAAAAAGGCTGGTTGGTCGAACAAAAGCATGAGAACTATGAAACTGTATATAGTTGAGAAATAATTTAGTAACAGTTGTGTGATACAGACCTTTAGACCCATTAGCAAGTCGACTATTGCTCGAGCAAGAGGGAACCTAAGGTCACACCTAAAGGCTTCCTCAAACACTGTGATGCATCTCTTGAGAGGTTAATACATCTTATCTCAAGGCTTGGGGACTATTAGCTCATACTTGGGAGAGACGTGAAAGAGCTGCCTGATGTGCGCAAGGTCGACAGGAGTAATTTTTTATGCCATTTCACTGTAATAGTTAGGGGTAAAAAGTCAACCACTGGACACCAGCATGTGATTCAAGGTAACATCTCCTCTAGCAGCAGCGCATTCATCCCTTGAATTGCTAAAGGTCAAGCTATCGCTCAAAGAACTACTCAACCTGCTATCATACCCACCCTCCCCTCGGAGGGGAGTTCAATCTGACCTCATAGCCTCACTATCACTCCATTGCCTACCTATATCATTATACACACCCAACATATTTAAGGAAACATTATGCTCAAAATAAAGTGGGAGAAAAAATTGTGCGATCTTGACGAAACTCTAAGGTATTGAACAATAGGTAGGAAGCGCAATGAAAACAGAACTCGACCAGATGCAGAGCAATAAAAGTAAAAATGAAGGTTTTAACCTCACCTATTTATAGGCACCCGAGCGTGGGAATCCAAATGGCTATAACAATAGCGCAGCCATCGTTTGGCTATTCGTGTGGCTCAATGTAACATGCACATTAAATATACTAAACCCTGATTGATTATGCAAACCCTCTTCGACTGAGCCTCGCTACTTCTCAATGGTCTACTCCCCCAATCCCTCTCATCGATCATCTCAATCAAAATTCGAAAGTAGGGGGACTGATGATATAGGAAGGCCTAATAGACCCAACCCAATGGCTATTGACCCATGTATAATAGGTGAAGTTTATCTCATGATTGAGGCCCAAGCTCGGTATCGACCTCATTCAACCTCCCAGTCTCGCTCCGTACCCATGCCCTCAAC
Source organism: Jacaranda copaia (assembly GCA_014898725.1). Classification (NCBI taxonomy): domain Eukaryota; kingdom Viridiplantae; phylum Streptophyta; class Magnoliopsida; order Lamiales; family Bignoniaceae; genus Jacaranda; species Jacaranda copaia. Next base: position 1,415,093 of record JACGDI010005394.1, read on the forward strand.
AATATTAGTTCCACTCAACCAGAGCACATGTCAAATGTTGAGATCAACCAGCCCCACAAGAATGTGAAAGCAGTTTGTGTTCTAACTTAGACATCAACCTAGCAGGTCGACTTCCTACAGAGTCATATCTCTACCATATTAAATGCCCTGGTAGGTAGCATACCTCCACATTAATGGCACATGTCGCCTCAGTACTGCTTACCTTGCCATGCCAAACTAGAGGTGCACCCTCATGTACTGACTTGCCCCCAAAAGGTGGGGATGAAGCCACCTGAAAAGGTATACAAATGGGAGAAGACCTAAAACTCCCTATGCAAGGACAAAAGCCCTATATGTATGACAAGGGCACCTTAGACATATCCATCATCTGGAGAAGCTATAAATACCCCATAACCAACCTCTCATAGGTATGCCATTCTTCACTAAAATGCCCTTACTCTGTTGCTCCTTCGTTTAGTCGATCAGATACAAACTTAAACATCGATGTGCACTCGACTAGCCTAACATTTGCTAATGATTGTAGGGCTTAGCCCAACTACATTGGAAGCTCACTCACTCTACCAAGTAGGTTGATTATCAACAACCTAGCCTAAACTAGTAAATACAACTTTCACCCTCATTTCCCCCTAAAATTTTCAACAAAAATAAATCCAAGCAAACGCAAAAAGGGGGGGGAATGCAATACTATTGTTTGATACTCACCATATAAGGTCATTCTGTTGTCATAACTTGTACCAATAAGTGAATTTGTACTTTAATCTTAGCATTCACTTCTTGACTTAATTACAACTTCAAATAATTCTGTAAATTCAGTTTGAAATTCTATCTTCATATATTTCAAACTCAAAAAGAAAACTTGAATTTGAATTAGAATATATTTATAATTTAAAGTTGTGATACGAATTAAATCACATATATTTAATAAAGCAGCATATTAATGATGTATACAATTAAAAATTGTTGATAATCTCGAATCATAAAACTTTTAATAGTGTCAAAAGCCACCCTTGTAATTTTCCTGTTGAATTATAGTAACCAAATAAATTCGTTGAGTCTATATCAGATTGAGATTAGAGTTCATCCTTTAAAAGCCCTATTTGGCTAAATGTTCACAAAAGTCTAGTATGAATTTAACTCAAAAATCAATAACATTTAAATATTATATATCCATGCAGAATATATTTTAGTCTCTAGCTTAATTGTTTTAAGAATAATCTTGATTGGGCCAGATTTTAAAAAATAAATTGAGCTGAAAGCATAATATGCCCAAATGACGAAAATAGGCCAGAGAAATAGCCATGGAACCAAAAGTGTTTCTGTTAAAACTTATGGTTATGGAAACCATACTGTAGATATTCAGGAAGTATATATTTAAATGAGTAAATGTAATGCCCAAAGATGACGACGATGATGATAATAATAAATTGATTTACTAACTCAACTAAGCAATGATAATTAGTGGACTTTTGTTCTTAAAATTATGGTTATAAATTACAAAAGGAATATATGATGTGGTGTTATTTAAGAATGAGAGATAGTGGTGTATTCATCATGTAATCATGTCTTTACTTAGGAACATGGTGTATTAAGAATGAGGAAAATAACGGTGTATTATGTAATAGTGGGGGAATATGGAGTAATAGCATATTTATTCAAGTATATGTAGAGGTGCATTTTATTAAGAATGAGAAGTAGTGGTGTGTTATGTAGGAGTATTGGGAATTAATTTATGAGTTACAAAAATTGGCTATATATGTTGGGAATATATGAGAACATAGTTACCTTATGAGAAGAGAAAATATTGGAAGAATAGGAGACAATATAGAAGAAAGAAGAGGAACGAAGGGATCTTGAAATGGTGTTTCTACTTTACTTTATAAGAATTGTGGGTGAGTATTTTACTTATACTTAATGTTTGAAATGTTCACAATCCTTAATATGAGAATATGTTTTACATATCGATGTTAACTATAACATTTTGCCAAGTGATATGAAATCTATGTGATGTGGATCTTTGTATATATCAGTTCAAAACTAGTTTCGAAACTTTATATGTTTTGCTATGATGGTGGATTGTCCATTGATTTTGGGGTTATAGTCACATGTTAATATTAATTATAAGCCATTTTGAATATTTTGGATCTTAAATATTGTAAAATGCTTGTTAGACTTCTGAGCTCACTCTTTCTTGTAGACATTTTCAGATATGGAGGAGAGTTAGCAAGATAAAGAGATAAAGAACAATTTTCTAGTTTTGGTCCTTTTATTAATTTGATTCATTTATAAAAAATTTATTTTATCTTATTAAGTTGGAGCGTGACAGTTGATAAATGAATTAATTCTCGTGCATATGCATACAACATACATCTATAAATTAAAACGCATAATAAAATATTATATCATATGAGGGTATAAGAGAATGTCATCCTTAACTTACTAGCAATAGTCTAATCCAATCTAAACTCGAAAGCTGTGCTTGTTGAGAGTTAACCAAACTTGTTACGCTGCGAGTTGAAAATAGCCACCCACCACTTATTTTTGAATTTTCTAAGGTATTTTTTCTCCTTTAAGTAGATTTGTAGCATATCAATTCTGATAAGATTCTTCATATTTGATGAATTAAATCAATTTCTCTATCACTTAATTACATGGATCCTCGTGAATTCTTTTGAGTTTCGTTCTTGCAAATAGGGATTTTGTATGTGTCACTAGCAAAATTGACATACTTCCATGCATGAATTTTGGGGTAAAAACTATTGATGAAGTTCTTTCAAAAAACTAAACAAAATAAATATAAAATAAGAATTTAACTCTTGTACGCACATGTATGGCATTAAGAAATTTAATTCAAACATATGGAAAGCAATACATAATTAATTAAACTATTTAATCAATTAATCTTAATTATTGTCTAAAGTTGTAAAGCAAAAATATCAATTATTTTTAGAATTTAATTCTAAAAAATGAGATTTGTCAATTTTTTTAATTTGATTTTTAACAATTCAATATTAATATCATTAATATTTTAAAAATGATGACTCTACCTTTAGGCGAAAAAGGCGACAACTACAGACCGCTCAAAATGCAAATATAAGACTTACTCTCTCTTAACACTTTAAATTGAAAAAAAAAAATATATGTAAGGCCTTTAATTTAGATAAGTAAGACCTTTAAAAAATATATTTTTTTTATTTTTAATTTTAGACAAGAAAAATTATAAAATCTTTATTTTGGACCTTATTATTTAAAGTTATAATAAGTAATTAATTAATGATAATAAATCAACAATATAAATTTAAGTTTTACTACTTTTGATTTTCTTAAATCTCCTCTTATCATTTTTACTCTTTTCGTCATTTAAACCCTTGCCACTTCCTTCTTGCCAGTACTAATCACTAATAACTTCTTTCCTTTTTAATGCTAATCACTAGATGATGTTTCAGTATCAATCACTAAATAATATTCCAATATTAATCATTGAATAATGTTAGTTTCAAATTATGATTTTATTTCTTAACTTTTTTTTCCTTTAGCTTCGAATAAAAATAGTTTTTCAAATTTGGAACAAATAAGATTTTACTAAGGTTAGTAATATTTCATACCTATGCTATCAATTGCAAAGAAAATGTTATACAAAAATAATTATAAAAAAATAAGCAATAATTTTGTATCTCAATAGTTAGAAAAATAAAATTTAAATAGTAATATTTTATTTGGAAAGTTTTTTTTCTATAATGTACAAAGTCCTAGATATGTGTATTAGAATGACCCTCATTTTTATATTTCGTCTTGGACATTCAACTTTATTGAGACGGCATGTATTTTTAATATTTGTCCTAATAATAAGACATCCACACACATATAAAAATATATATATTTATTAGAATAATGCATTGTTGTTGCATAGAGTACTTTTTTCTTTTCCAATATTTAGACACATGCAAATATGTAGCAAATGAAAAAAGGCTGTAAAGACCAAGTAAACGTAGACCCCAATTTTTTAATATTTGGATGTCTATATTCAGAAATCCGACGTAAAAATCATTCCTCTCTATTCATTAATAATAATAATAATAATAATAATAATAATAATAATAATAATAATAATAATAATAATAATAATAAATAAATAAATAAATAAATAAATAAAAAACAAATTTAATAAATGAACATGAGCAAATTCGAAGATGGAATTTAATAAAGTGAAGACTCACAGCAATAATCACATTCTCCATAGGTTTCATCTAGCAACAAAATATTTCAATCACTTTCATAAACAGAGCCCAACACTATCAATGTACTGTGAGATCTCATTCGAATTAGTAGCTTTGAAAATCAACAAATAAATTAATTATGATGGAGAGGGCATATAAGCTATAATTAAGAAGTTTAAAAAAAATGGAAAAAGTTGTAATTAAATGAAAAAATCATTGTAATAGTGGAATTATAAATGGTAGTGCAATGGAACTATAACGCGGTAGTAATGCATTATAAATGAGACTGATCTAGTGACAACTATTCTAAGCATAAACTATAATTATCAGGATTAAACATGTAACAATGAGAACATATTAAAACGATCGTATGAAAACTTACCAAATCCAATTTAGTGTATGGATACTTTATTAAGGAATATAAATTAATATTTATTAAAAAATTCAAATAATTGAATTTCATGAGTTTCCAAATAATCAAATTCTATCTTATAATATAATTTTTCCTATCAACTTCTATTATCAACCCTAGAAAAGTAGGGCTTGATCTTTATAGTAGAGTTTATAATTTGGCTGTGTGGGGAAGAAGAGTGACAAGAGTAACACAATTTGAATGAATTGCCATATTTTACAAGTTGGGTTATGTTCGGCCCAAACTGCAAAGCTATTAATCAAACTAAAATCAAGTTTAAATTTAGCTAAAATACTTCAATAATAAATAATTCAAATCTAAAATTTATATGTTTTGGGACATTAAAATTGTTCGTATATTATTAATGAAATAATTTAAATACAAAATTAAAAAATTTAAATTGTAATGTTCTTTCTTGCATCATCGTACTTTGGTGGTTGGATATTGGTAGTGAGGCCCACGGCCATAAGAAAACAAAATAAAACAACAACAAAACGTATTTTGGCTCTTTCTATTTGAGCATTTGTAGTATGGGGTATATTCAATTGATTAGCAATAATACTAAGAAATCTAATAATTAATAGTTTCAAAATTCGAAGACAGCAACATGATGCACAAAGGGTTTGCATGTCGTGGGAACTGGCTAGCATATCACAAGAAAAATTAAGTATTTTCTGCAAAAAAATTGGTACGAAATTAATTTCATAACTATAATTATAAAATATAGTTACTAATTTTTGTAATAAATATAATTTTTTTAATTATAATCAATAAAAATTATTAATTATTAATTCGTAGTATTATAATTTCGAAGCATAATAGATTAGTTATGCATTATTCGTATAAAAATTAATATATATAAAGAATGATTATTAATGACGGATCGATCGTAGCGAAAGTTAATTACAAGGGTATCAACTTTGAACTTGGTTAAAATAATTTTGTAGTCAAAGTAATAAATTTTTAATATCAACTATAAATTGATCGTAGGTAATGCTATAATTTTTTGTAATATATCACAAAGTTAGTTTTCTTTTTTTATTTAACTCACAAAATTCGTTAATTGTTGATATGGTGGTACGGATTATTGAGCGAATGACATGCCATTTAGAATGATTTAGGCACAGAGTTTGAAAGTGATTTTTTTGTGTTGTGATTGACAGTAGACGAGCAGAAAATAGCGCATTTGAGGTGGTTTGGGACCCTTTTGCTGATGGTGTTGGCGCGCGCGCGCGCTGTGTTGGGCATCCGACAGGGTGCCCCCCAGCATCAAATAAACCGTTTGGGACATGATTTTAAGTTAAGAGCATGAGATCCAAAAACACAAGCAAAGATTGCACAGGAATAAGCAAAAGGTCAATGTGAGGCTTGGATGTTGATATTAGGGAGCGTTAAATTTTCTTAACATTTTAATATCTAGTGCTAGCACAAATTTTTTCTGTTTTTTCTTTTAAGTTGATTGTAAGATAATGAAAGTGTTTGAAGGAGAATCATTTGATAGTCTCTAGACCCTATTCATGGCTCTGAAGTGGGTAAGAAGTTTTTATTATATTTTAAAGTATGTTAATTGATAGGTCTTTCAACGATGGTAGACATGGATTGAACCCAAAAGGTCAACTAAATAGATGATGGTTTCAGATAAAAAGTTGAGAACAAATGTGAGGTTGTGTATAGGGATATAGAATATAGCACCATTAAGTCAGTAGAAAAGGTTATAAATAGTTAGATAGAAATGTGGTCCAAGCTCTAGTCATTCCTAAATTAGATATTTTGTCTTCAAGCTTGAGCGTATATGACAAATGGTAGAGTACTTATAGTTATATGTTAAGGTATTCAGTATAATCAGTCCTAATCGACATCCTGAGATCATCTAACTTATTGTGTGTCTCCATTCTAGGGCTAGAGTTTCAATTCAAACGTGACTTTGAGTTGAGCTGGACATTAATCTGGACAAAAAGATGTGGATCAGATAGACTGTTTAATAACTTCTAATATATATATATATATATATTTGTATGTGTGTATATATATAAGGAATGGTGCATCATAGCTTGGACAAGATCTATCTTCGGTAGATTGAGTCCAAACCTACCAATGTCTTGTAAAGTGGTAGTGTTGAGCTATTGGACACAGGAAGGCTTGCCCTATGCGCCATAAGGGCACAAAAGAACCGTCATAGAAATTTTGAGCGTCGTCCTTGTATAGAAACTAAGGAACAAATACGTGTTTGCTTGTAAATTGTTTGGCCATTTATATTTTGGAGCCATAAATGGAAGAAAGACGAGGACGTGTGTGAGATTTAAGGGAAGCCCTGCCGACTGTCTGTATTAGGGAGAAACTAAGCTGCTACTGGTAAAAGGAGACCTCTAATTCCCACTCATGTATGCATAAAAAAAAATTACAAATCCATATATATATATATATGGTCATAATAGTCAAAACAGCCACAATTTTTATCTGTTGACTTGACTGGATTGATTTTTTTTTTTTTAAGTTTTTTCATTTACAAATTAAAAAATTTTAAGAACTGGAACCTTAAACCTTGAGGAGAATGTCATTGGGCTCGACAAACCAAATGTAAGATTGATGAGAGTAATTTTCTTCCAATTTTAGATTATCTATCCCATTTTTGGTCCCAATTATTGCTTAAATTAGTTAAGTATATATAGAAGGAAATATTTAATACACATGTCATATATTCATTCAATAAAATGGGAGATAAAATAAAAAATAAAATAAATCATCCAAACTGTATTATCACACTTTGAATTCTTTATTACATTATCTATTTCATTTTGCTCTAGCTTGATCGATATATGCAAAGTATATCTAATTCTAAATTAATTGTTTTTATAAAAAATATTTAATATACATCATATATATTTATAAAATAAAATAAAAAATAAAGCAACTGATTCAAACGGCTTATTATCATTTACAAGACAGTACACTTATACTGCTTTTTCTTTCTATGAGAGCCCTAAGTTCGACCATAATATACAGGTTACCACTTGCCGATGCTCTGTATGCTAAAATGGCATTATTCGATGAGACAAATTGGCATTTAATATCATGATATTTTGACATGGGGGGGGCCATCCACTGGTGATGATTTATATTTTTGTTAACAATAAATTGTGCTGGTGGCCGGTCCAAAATTTGATTATTTCATACAGGGGAAAATATGCAATTTCGTAATGGATTAACTTTGCTGCTTTTAGGTAAGTATTTTTTTATTATTATATTTAATTATTTAATAAATTCATTATCGATTGATTGTTATTATAAGTTAACTAATCATATGGATTTCTTAATTTACAAAAGTGATGAATTTTAGTTAATTCGAACTCGTCTGATTTTCCTTCCTTCTCAATTTCTATATAGATTAGTGAAAGAAAATCGACAGTTTTTGGTTGTATTTTGCCCTAGTAAATTCATTTTGACAAAATATGGCCAAATCCACACTCAATTTTGACTTTGAATTAACAAGGCAAAATCCCAAAATGCTCTCTATTTTTTAACAAAATTCGCCAAAACCCCCTACTAACTCATTACATATGCTACATATATACATTATATATATTTTTCATTATCCATAAAATAAAAAATATACTAAATTCTATTTTTACCTCAAACACCAACAAATAAATTAATTTGATAGCAATATATCCTCCCAAAAAACATAAATAAATATATCAAAACTTCCTAAAATATTTTTTACCTATTTTCCCATAACATAAACAAAAATTACTCACATTTCTTAATCCTACTTTAATTTTTTTCTAGTCCTACTCTCAAGATTTATTTCATCAAAACCTATATCAAAAATATCCCAATATATAAGCAAACACTCTCATAGCTTGTGCCCTTCTCATTGAGAGAAAGAGACAGACAGAGGTTTAACCCTAAAATTGAACATAAACAATTTTTTCGTCTCTGTCTTTTTTATTTCTTTTCTTCTTCTATTTTTGTTTTTCGTTCAATGTGTTGCTAAAAAACTGAGATACACGCAAAATTAATTAGACAGCTCATTACATGAATATCAGATGCTGTCTTTTTCGCCGATGGCTTTCAGCTCTCATCCTTAAAATTTTTCACACGTCGCCACGCACTCCTTCCTCTTCTCTCTCTCTCTCTCTCTCTCTCTCTCTCTCACACACACACAAACTCCACCTTGAGATGCCCTCCTCCTCCTCTCTTTCAGAAAGTGATTCAGAGAAACAACCAACACAGCTTTATTTTCACAGATAGAGAAACAGAGATAAGTACTCTGTAAAGCTCGAAAAAAAATTGTATCTTTACAGTGTCCTTGTCCGCGTAAGTGTGTTCTTGCTCAACTACAGTATAATACATGGACTCCAAGTCCTTAAGATTCATAACCCACCAATCATTTTTCTCTGCCGTCCGATCCGATGATCTTGACTCAATCAAGAAGCTCATAGAGAATGAAGGGTCTGATCCGTCTTCTTTGATGACCCTTCAAAATGATGCGAAGGAAACTGCCCTGTACATAGCTGCGGAGAATAATCTCCTTGAGATTTTCATCTACTTGCTAGGTTTCTGCGACTTGCAGACTGTTATGATAAGGGCCAAATCAGATATGGATGCCTTCCATGTGGCAGCAGCAAGGGGACACCTTGGTATATTCATAGTTTCTTTCACTTTTCATCAGTTGATCATCGATTATTTCTTGTTTTCCTTGGTTGTTGACGTTGTTGCAGTTTCTGGTTCACCTTCTATGCAAGTATGTTTTATTTTTTATATTGTTTTTGTGAGTGTTTGAATTTTTATATCCAGATTTAATTTCAATTTTGCTGTTTAGGGATAAGTGAGCCTAGCATATATTAACAAAATAAAGTTATCCCTGATTTCTTTTTGTGAGATCATTCAGAGATGAAATTTACTAATAGTTGTTTTTTAAAGCTTAACTATAGCCAGGTTCATTGTTTTAGCATAAATTACATGCTCTGGATTTAGGATTTCTCCAAGTTACAAATTTGAGGTTGTGGTAAACTGAGGCAGAAAGAGGAGGGAAGGCATTTTCATCCTATGGAAACATTCCATTGATGGTTGAGCAGCACATGCGGAAAGATGGACATGTGATGCTTAGTGATTTTGCCAAGATGTCCTGCAGTACGCTGGACCGAAATTCATGGTTTTTGATGCATTTAAGGAAGCTGCTTTCATCGTAATTGGACTTAGTAGGTGGGAAAAGAGGTCTTAATGCCTATCTTGTACCAATCATGAGGACTAGTTTGTCTTCAGATGCAGCCAATCCTAATTAGTTTCTCATCTTGGGATGCCTCAAGGCAGTGAACTTGTAGCAGTATCAAGGGAAACATTTGTAATTATCTGATTGGAAAGTATTCTTGGAAGTTATGGGCTAATCTATAGATAATCCAGTAGTCCTTCAGCATTAAATTATAGATTGTAGTGACTGAAGTTCCATCTGCCGTGGTACAGGAAGTAAATTACTTTTATTCTCTAACATGGACAGATGCTAGATAGCATATCAAGGTTGGCTGTTGAGAATGGTGGTCATGGAGGCCAGGTGGCAACATAAATCAATGAAACGGAATTCTGTTGTAGGCTTTGATGAAATATGGCGCAGATAAGGATTTGAATGAAAGTCTTCATGTTATCTATTGCAAACATTGTTTAAAAAATCAGACCAGATCGATTGGTAAATCGGTTTGGTTTTTTCAAAAAATCAAAAAATTGAAAAAAACGCTATATTTTGTAAAAGTCGTTTAGACTAGCTGGTCAGGCCGGTGAACCGATGAACCAGTAAACCGTTCACGGTTCAATTGAACCGGACCAATTTTTCATTTAATTTTTAATAAAATTAATTTTTTTTGTCTAAATACAAAGTTTGAAGGCTAAGATACACCTAACAAGCTATTTAAAAGTCAAAAAGGCCTTAATTTAAAGTTTATAGTTTAAAATTAACTCACACACTCTCAACTTTAAACTTTAAACTTGATATATTTAAATTGTTGTGATTATTTATAATATGAATTGTGAAATTTTAATTTTAATGTTAGACAATATCATTTAAACTCTTTATATTTTATATTTTGGCATTTTAT
>JACGDI010005394.1:1426416-1439042 GCA_014898725.1 Jacaranda copaia
AACTGGCTTTTGTTGTCTTTGTGATCATGAATTAATTTCACAACCCTGCTGAGTTGATGGTAGAAATTGACTTCTTTCCTGCTCTGAAATACTGTGTTTATGTCATAATTAAGTTTAAGTTTCATGGGAGCTAGAACAAAGTTAATGTATTACGTATTGAAGTAGGAGCCCCTATGTCTTGTTTTGTGTACGGGAATGTGGGCACCTTTCAGAATCTTGTCACTTAACTGGTGATCCTGATTTCTTCTCTTTCCAGGAATTGTGAAGGAACTTCTTAGTAAGTGGCCTGAGCTTTGTAGAGTGTGCAACTCTACGAACACGAGCCCTCTTTATTCAGCTGCCGCCCAGAATCATCTAGATGTAGTGAATGCCATATTAGATGCAGATGTGAGTTCAATAAGGATTGTTAGGAAAAATGGAAAAGCGGCATTGCACACAACAGCGAGATATGGCCAACTGAATATTGTGAGAGCACTTATTGAAAGAGATCCAGGAATTATCCCCATCAAGGATAAGAAGGGCCAAACTGCTCTGCATATGGCCGTAAAAGGTCAGGACACTTCTGTGGTTGAAGAATTACTGGAAGCTGATCATTCAATATTAAATGAACGTGACAAAAAGGGGAATACTGCTGTGCATATAGCCACTCGGAAAAGCCGTTCTCAGGTATTCAATGATGTGTTCTTAGCAGGATGAAACTTGACTTCTGCTGTTTCACGTCTTTTATGTTGCCAATCAATCCCTTTTCTCATTCATGATATGCTCATTCGAATCTGTAAACACACACAGCCCCTAAAAAAAGAAGAAAAGAAGTGGAAAAAATTCAAACTTACCATTCTCAACTAGTTCTTGAAAGTAGAGGCAGTTGCTTTTCTTGTGATTTTCATGCAAATAGATCTCATCCTGGGGAGTGTATTCCTTCATAGCTGTCTGAACAAGTTTAATGTAGTCTTGTTGCAGCACAATGAAGAATGTGTTGCTTTACCAGAAGATATTAAAGTTTCTCCATAACCAGAAATTGGCGTCTATTCAGGCCATAAAACATGATGGCGAAATTTAGTCTTCCATGGTCTTATACTGGGTATAAGACCCGAGACTATAAGACCATATATAAATCTAGAGGCTGAAGGAAACGTATGTGAACATATTTCTTGAATTTGCACAAGGGTGTAGGTTTTTTCTTGAATGTACTTTTTGGTTTCCTTTTCCTTCATATTCTTACCACGCTAGTGATTTTGCCTCTCGTTTTCAGATAGTTACTCTTCTGCTGACATATAGATCCATTGACGTCAACGCCATTAACAATCAACGTGAGACTGCAATGGACATAGCGGACAAACTCCAATATGGAGCACCTGCTTTGGAAATCAAGGAAGCCCTTGTAGAGGCCGGTGCCAAGCATGCGAGATATGTCGGCCAAGTTGATGAAGCAATGGAACTCAAAAGAACTGTAAGCGACATCAAGCATGAAGTGCAATCCCAACTCATACAAAATGAGAAAACACAGAGGCGGGTTTCTGGCATTGCAAAAGAACTCAAAAAGATTCACAGGGAGGCCGTCCAAAACACCATTAATTCAGTCACAGTGGTAGCCGTTCTGGTCGCCTCCATTGCCTTCCTCGCATTATTCAACTTGCCCGGTCAATATCTGACAAACGGAACAGAAGCTGGGAGAGCCCAGATTTCTGAAATGACAGCATTCCGTACTTTCTGCCTTCTTGATGCTATAGCCCTCTTCATATCTCTATCTGTTGTTGTTGTTCAGATTACACTGGTTGCCTGGGATACAAGAGCTCAGAAACAAGTGGTCTCTGTGGTGAATAAGCTAATGTGGGCTGCCTGTATTAGCACTTGTGGAGCATTTCTATCAATATCTTTTGTTGTTGTTGGAAAGGAAAGCTCTTGGATGGCTATAACCGTTACTGCTCTGGGGGCTCCTATTCTTGTTGGGACTGTAGTTAGTTTGTGCTACTTTGTTTTCAGACAGCATTTTGGGGTTTTTGGTAGCGATTCTCAGAGACGAATCAGACGAGCAAGTGGAAGTAAATCTTTCTCATGGACTTATTCTGCAAATATCTCAGATTTGGATGACTATAACTCTGATGAGAAAATTTATGCATTGTGAGTTTTCTAGCATGTACTTGGATATGGAGATATTTCAAGGGCTGTTATAGTAGGTATTTTTTTAACCTCTCGCCTCCTGTTGGCCAAATTTTGTACATATATGGCTCGTACATGCAATCGTGCCGGTTCGTGCCTCTGAAGATTGGATTATTTTGATTATGTTGATGAACAAAATTTGCATTTGTGCACATGTGAAATGTAATGGATGTTTTCCTTTGCCTCGTTCAGTAATTTTATGGTAGTTTGTTGCACTTCCTTTTTGATCTTTTTATTCAGATAGTTTTTGAATTTGAATATGAATTTCCCTTTCTTTTAAATTATCCACTTGCAAAATTATTGTGCTCAAGCAACTAAATAACTTGATGATGTCTTGTTAATTTATATGCTGTTCACCCTCTCCTGCACTTCATGATGTCTTAAAAATCTGTTGTCTCAACATGGGTAAACCTTAAACCCTCACATTTTTGGCAATGAATTTGGTCATCATCAAAAATCATTCAAGATGAACACGCGAGCACGAATGGCAAGAAAAACATAGTGCAGGATGAAAAAACAGGTGAGGTGAGAAAGTCCACAAATTATACATTTATTATAATGCTGTGGCAGATGAATTATGACTTATAAAATAAATTATGAAAACAAACTCAATACATCCTAAACCCAAATACCTATCTTGCCCATATGGTTCTCAATTAAAACAACATAACCACATGGGTATATCTGTTCATGGAAAAATAAAGAAAGAAAGAAAGAAAAAGAACTGCTTGGCAAACATCCAAGCGTGCTGAAGATAACCCCACTGCTCAATTGAAGAAGCTACAGGAATATACAATTTACAATTTCTTGCCGGATCTCACTGGTCTTGAATACTGAGATTTGCTGTATAATTAACATTGACAACAGAGCAAAATAATTAAATTTGTAACTGCCCAGGACCTCTTCGCGACGACCTTGAAGGAGGTCTGTTTGTATCTGGAACTGGCGAAGCCCGGTTTGGCTCTTCTGGTCTTTGTGCTTCCTGAATATAGCAATCCAAGAATCCATGTTGAAGGGTAAAATCAACTTAATGAAGAAATTGCAATAATTAATCTCTTATCCCGACTCCAAACCACAGCTATCCAAGTTCTAAGATTTAGAGTCAAAATTGCATTGAATCACCATAGTCAACTTTATATAAAAAATGCATCTGTGAAAGGAGCAATTCTCTTTTTCCATTTTCTTTACTTCTTTAAATACCAAAGGCTACTCATTTTAATTTCATAAACAACTAAGATGTTCAAGAACCAAAGTGAATAGCATAAATGAAGCATTGCAAACCTTTCCAGATGAAGAACTGTAACGAGATAGTGCCTGTGACTTGGAATACTTTCGATGCAGCTCCTGAACTTTCTCAAACTGTTGCAGCCATGACGCAAAGTTTATACCGTTAAGCACATTCCGCGGATCTTCAGTAGCATCACCATCAACGTAATTAACTTCCAGAAAAGCATTTCCTGCTGACAATCGCCTGAATTGTTCTCCACTGAAAGAGTATGATGGCACAGTTTTTAGTCGAGTCCGGAGAATCTTGAATGCTACACTTTGCTGCACCAATGGGTAAAACAAAACTAATCAAAGAGCAGTGAAATAGCAGAAGTGTGTGAAAAACAAGTATAACAGCAAAACTTAATGAAATTTTCATTCAAAAAATTAGTATAATAGCAAAACTTCAAGGAAATGAAATCACACAGATTCGAGTTCTACAGCCTCAAATTACAAGATAAGAACATCGTAGAATGCTTTCTCCATCGCATGGATGGTAGTCTAATTAGAGAACACCATGCGGCCGCAACAAGTGTACTAATGCTGCCAATATATCCAGTTATAAACTGCTTTCAGAAATATTTTCTAACTTTCAATTAAATAGATAGAGCTCTCAATTTTCTCTTTAACGCATACAAATGGAAGTAGAACAATGAAATTTATTTGTCATTCTTCTTCTTGTAGACATTAGAAAGGTTGGTTAACTAGTTAGGCCTTTTCACTAAAACACTAGGTAGCAGGAGCCAGGACATGCTTTTTCTCATCTCAAATGAACAAATAGCCTGACATATTATTTATCCAGAAAGCCATATCAGAATGCAGGAATGGGCCACATTGGTGGCTGAGGGGGGTGGCTGCCCTTCCTCAAAACTTTGAAAACCTGACTATGATATATAAGTTTTACAAAATATTTTAAAAAAATAGTCTTTCATCTAATTGAAATAATATACTTTGCAAATTGCACCCCCACCCCCTCCAAAAAAAATAATAAATAGGAAAGTGTTTATTGTTTGATAATCCAATCTCATCCCCCAAACTAGAAAATCCTGGCTTCCTCCCTGGCATGAAGAGCATGCTGACTTAGCATACTAGCCAGTGGTAATGTACTCAGAAGTCCTAAAAGCTGATGTATGAGCTTAGATGCATACAAATGTGGAGTGTGTGCATGTGGGACTGAAATTATTAAGTCAACATGGCACATAATTTCTCAAGACAGACATTCCAGAAGGACCTAGACCAGTAATCGTACATAAACGATAATGATTGAAAGTTAATTTCTCAACTAGGTCCACAACAAAAGACAAACAACAATTCCTCCATGTTTCCAGCATCAGCCAGTAACCACCACAAACACCAATACAAGCAGCACATACACCGTCACCATCTGATCCCATTAAACATCAAAACCAGTATTTATTGGCGCCAACATGTATTCCCAACATTGAAAGAATTATGCCAGCACCATCCCACACATTACCACCATCAAATCTACATCACTGCACTGCCACAAACTTCTAGTTGGAGCTTTAAATTTTTAAGCACCATCCATTCAAAAGTAATTGAGGAAGCAAGTAGAAAAGTACTATAATAGGTATCAAATCTGCGCAAGTCAAGTAGTCACCATGATATATATTTAACTTATGTATTGCCATCAATTCTTGAATTCAAATGAGTTAGGATTTTTATTAGTGATTTATGGATAATCCAATTTACTGGGTCCAGAGCAATCATGGCCAAAATGAATATTGAAGTCGCAACTCTGGGGGTGGGGATTGAGGTTGGTTGGCTTTCAAGTCTTGACCTGTCGATACAAGGCACATGCAAAATACTCTTTTGGTGGAGTTAGCAGGCAAAGTTGATTTAATCCTCGACTTATGAATGAAGCTCGAATCAGAAGCGGTAATCTTTGTCCAAATAGAAGTGTGCTCAAGTTAGTATTTCACACTTCTTCTTTCCTCTCATTCAGATCAACCACAATTCCTTTTCTCAGGCTAATCTCCCACTGAATCATTGCCCAGAAAATTTCTGAAATTTACTACATGACAATCTACAACTTTTAGTTGTTGCATCAATAAGCACTAAAAAATGAAAAAATTTCCCCTCACGACAAGTCAACAACCTGAATCACCAATGTCAATTTCATATATACATATTATATATATGGATATATCTCAATAAGAATGAGGAAAACTGTCTTGGGGGGTTTGGGCTAGATAATCTATGTTAAGAATACAGTAATACGTTATAAATCCTTAGGCCTGTTCTGACACAAAAAGGGAGAGTAAACAGCAAGCTAAATCGCATGTTAATGCACCATAGACTAGATGAAGACAGAAGCAAGGGAAGAAACTTGGAAGGAGTTTAGTAGTAGCCAATAATGTAAGAAACAAACAAACTTCAAAGAAGTCCTTTCAGGACAACACATCTGGAAGATGAATTTATCACTACAGAAAAAAGCTTTCATCAGAAAGGGGACCATTAACTGTGGTTTATGCTTCAACCACAGTGAGCGAAGTAGAAACCGAGCAACCACATACCTGGGGAAGCAACATCAGAAGACCATACAATGCTTTCAACAACCATATATATCTTCCAGGTTCAAGAAGCTGCAATAGGAAAGCAAGATCTTGATGTGATGATATAGAAACTTTATCAGCAAGATATTCAATTTTAAAAGAATGCGAAAAACATGAAAACTGATCGACTTGTTATTCTATGCAACACATGGAAACAAAATTAACCAGAACTAAAAATCATAAATGAAACAATTCACAACCTCTGCCTTTAAAACCCAAGAAACAATATAATCTTCAGCATCTCCAACAACCACAGTAATAAGAAAGACCTCTGTAACAAGGTATCTCGATATGCATGTCAAATTTAGCTATTTGCATGGTTTTCTTAAACTAAAAGAATTCAAAGATATCTACTTGTAGCAAAATAAGAAGCGACAATAGAAGGGGACAGCTAGTGTAGTCACTTGTTGAAAAGCGAAAGCCTTTTCTCCATTCAGAAAGTACATAAAACGACTGAGAAGAGTGATAAAGACACTTGTTTCAAAAACTGCAGACAATTTCCAGACTTCCTTTTCTATGAAAGCGTTAGTCCACTTCTTACCAAGATAATAACTACACTAGGAGCATCAGAGGAGACTACGTCAAAACAGAATCAAAATAACTACAAAAACGCATAGAGATGACACTATGAATATCATGTCCTTCAGAGGCACTTAAAGCAACAGCAGGTACTTGCACAAGATAAAAGTAATATCCATTCTCATATCACATTATCAGTTATAATATAACATATATCCCTTCTTGAAACAAACATGTGTGTTAAAACCGGTGTCCAATAGCCACTATGAAGGCCAAAAGCAGCCTGGTCCTGACATACAATCAGATTTTTAGGGGAAAAATAATGGAACTTCTACTGAACACAGCTTCTGCTGAGCTGAAAGCGAAAAAAGGTAGGAGCTTAAGACGTCTCCTAAAAAATGAAGAAATGGCATATACAACTTCTTGTTTCTAGGCCCTCAGTCTTCTATTTCAATACTCACACCTCACCGCAACAGCCTCATAGTTTGTAGTTTAATAATGTGCATGGTAACCTTGAAAGAACCCACCACGAATTTTGAAACTTATTTGACTATCCTCTTATTGCAAAGCATCTTAGCTTTATTGGTATGTTGAATAGCACTTTTGTAAGAATAAATGACATGTATTGAACGCATAATTCAATAGATACTTTTTGTGAATGTCAATTGAGTAACATGAGTAAGTTTCTCCAATTGTTCAATCATTTGATAAGCAAAATCATTCTTTGATAAATGATTACTATGAGCCAAACTCTAATTAACTCCTCTTCAGAATTATTTTATATGTGTGTGCGTGCATATATCACACTAATACTAGAAAAATCAAATGATTTGATTTAATTAATATTCTCAATTTTCTTCCTCGTGAATATAGACTATGGTTACATTTTGACAGAACAATTTTGTTTTGCCAAAACATAACCAAACAGATATTCTTTTTTCCTCCTAAATGCTAAATTTAGTTTTCCCAAAATATCCTCTTTTATCCTTCATTATCCCCAAAACTTTCCCACTTTCCAATATATACATACATATATCATATATTTTATTATTATTCTTACCATAAAAAAATTACGCAATTCCATTTTCACCCCCAAAAACCCAACAAAAAAGTACTAATTTGACTACTACAGTAAAAATTGTCACCCTTAAATATAAATAAACATATCAAAACTTCTCAAAATAATTTTCTAACTATTTCCCAAAATATAAACAAAAATCCATCAAATTTCCCAACACAACTTTCACATTCCCCAACCCTACTCCCAAAATACATAATACAAAACATATAAAATGTAACCAAACATTAACATAATTATTCTTATTAGGACTTAAAGTATCTTGTATCGTGAGCACCATTTCTTGGAGTTACACTCGATTTAGTAGTAAAGTATTCTTACCCATGAAAATTTTTTGACCTCTATTGTGGGTGACGGAACTACTCTAACCCATGATGTAGGTGCTCCATGTCACCCTTAAAAGCCTATTAGCTAGTGGCTGGAAGGCATCATTTCTTCTATGAATACATATGCCTGCATGACATATTACAAAGGATAATCCAAGTATCCAACCATCTCACTGCCATTGCTACACCTCACCTAATGCGAATCCAGACTTTTCATCACACTTTCACATTGCACTCACACAATGAACAACATTTGAAATTGCAGCAATCACTAATTCATTTCACTAATTCATCACATTGTAGACAATGTTGAACTTAATAAAGGACACAAGGAAAAAAATCCAGAAGTCATCAAGAACATTAACATTTTAAATTTTTCCAAAATCCAACAAAATTATGGATTTAAGGATTACCAGACAATATACAAAAATTAAGCATACAAACAAGCATTTCATACTCACAAACATATGCGATGAATACATGCTATGTGCAAGGATACTGAAATACGTAGATGATAAAGAGTACACAAATGGCTACTTAAATACAAGGAAATGCACACGTGAACGTGGGTATCCATTTGTATGAGAATACCAATGTCATGAATGAAGTTGACAATTATTCACCTACTCCCAATTACATCCATCCCAAATTACCTGTAGTCTAAGGTAAGCAAAAGTAGGAGTCTCCAGAAGGTGGACCAATTTATCCAATTGGACAAGAAACTTCACGCTAATATCTTCCTCGACCAACGATTGAATGACAGAACTTGCATGCTGGTAAGTCTGTATAATGATGCCAACAAGAGAGCACAAACCCAAAGCAATATTACTAAGGACAGGCAAGGACAAGACAATAACACAGCTAGCAATTAAGCATAGCACTCTTACCTGAGCTAAAAAACAAAGGCTTATAATGGCCATTGGAGAATGACACCATGATGCATATAAAGAAAGGAATAAGTTTTTTCCAGCATCATCGAACAGGGATTTTTTAAGGAGGTCACGAAGGTTAGCCAACTCAGATGAAGTCAGTAAAATCAAATTCAAAGCCTGAAATGAAAAATTAAAAGTGAAAAAATGGGTGCATGTTCAAATTATTACCCATTATATACAAATGGATAAGAAAAGGAGTCAGATCGGATAATAAGATGTATAATCTGAAGGTGGACTAGATATTTAATATAAAGCACAATGACATGTGATGTTGGAACAACATAATACCTCAACCATAACAGACGCAAATTCCAAATCAGACTCTCCTTGAAGTATAGTGGAAAGCTTCCTATAAACTGTTTCAGCATCTAGAAGCACACATAATCTGCGGATGATCAAAGCACCCCGTCTGCAAGAGCATAAGATTGATTTATTCCACTACACTGAAAGCATCACATGAAATCATACTCCAGCATATACAGACAAACCTAGCTAAAGGACTCACTTCTCCAAGAGAGACTTGTCAATCTGAAAATTTTGAATTAGATATATGATGAGCTGGTGAAAATGCTTCTCATCTTTGGCTATGCATGCATGGACCTCAAGTACCAAAAGCACTACCTGACACGAATGAAAAATAAGACGAGGAAGAAGTCAAAGTCATGCAGAAGTTGAAACTCTCTTAATAGGGAACAAACCATTTAGCTGGTACGAAGTCACATCTAAAAGCAAAATCATTTCAAATTAAATATAATACATATTGTGTCAGACACATTCATATATCATAAGATAATACATTATTCAAAGTTTTAGTGAAGCACAATGCAGCAAGATCTTTACCTATCTCATTTTGAATTAAATTAAACTTGTTTTGCATGCACCAACACAGTCATGTAATCCTCTAGTTTCATAATAGGGTAGGTTGCGCGGATCCAGGTTGGCAGGCAAACTGAGATTATTTTCTGGTCGTTCAGGTTACTGGAGTTGCAAGCTTACCAAACTTAGCTTTTTAATTGTAAATCCTGGTAGTCCAAATCTAGCCTAAACCCATCAAAGCTCAACCCGAACAACCAATTTAGTGCTGCATTCATGCTCATTATCAGACTATCAGATTTACCACCACTACTCATAAACAATTTTAAAATGCCCTTAGATTAATGAAGAAGTCAAACTGCAAAAATCAAACTGACAAAAGCAGAACTGTTGAAGGAGGAAACTAATCGGAAGTGTACTGCCAAATCTTTTTGTGAGAAAATACTGGATTGCATACTTATACTTTCAAGGAGGCACCACATGGAAACAATAAAGGGAACTACATCCTTTTTACACAGATAGCTGTATGTAAGGCTGTGCAACCAACAATAGCTTGCATAGGAGAAGGATTGATGGTTGCCAGCAGTTAACTAATCCTTTATATTCTGGTTCTTCTTTTTTTTCATCCCAATTTGCAAGAGACAATAATTAGAAGGAAAGCATTGTGTCTGACATGGTATGGTATAATGTGCATTTCATTTTCCACTACTGAGAATGGTAGAAACCTGAAGATTCGTCTTGTGACTTACGATGGATCTCATAAAGGAATAAAAGCACAAATTTGTTTAATACTGGAAAAGGCAGCAACCATTACACTAATGAAATGAATGCAAAACAAAACAGAGAGAGAGAGAGAGAGAGAGGAGAGATTGCGCATGTTTCGAGGAAATTCATGCCATACAGTTCCCTTTCTCTTCAATTTCCTTTTTCTTTTTATATGTCCAGTTGATATCAAGGGCATGCACATTAGAGAAATGAATTCCTAAGTTTCTTCTCTAAACGAGGAGGAGCAACAAAAACCAGTTACAGCCAACAGGCAGGCCTTTGTAAGAAACTAGGTCCAGGTAAATGGATTTCTACAACAGTAATACCAATATCAAACAAGTGCCACTAGTGCTAAATAAGAGTACTCTTTCTCAAATTTAATCTACATAAAGAAAATTGATAGTGCTACTTCACATTTTCCTCATTACCAGATGAGTAGCAAGTTAAGTAAATGGCTCATCATCCATCATTCTCCAACAGAGAGGAAGTACAAGTATAATAATTACCCAAATCATTCAACTCAAAGTCATTTATCAGACCATGAGGAGACCAAATCATTTCGTGCAGCAGATCTTTGGGGAGACTATTCTTTCACTTGCTTTTAAAACTTCTACACCAACATCAGACAAGCAGAGAACATGTTCACATTTTTCAAACATTAACCAATTTTAATAAATAAGAGCAGTAACAATGCTATAGGGCAATTGCTAACATCTTATAAGCACTGTGATCTAATTTCATAAGATCTTCACAATCTCCTTTACTTTGACAGTATAAATTACAACATTATTATTACTAACATCTGAAAAGTTTTATAACTCTAATTTTATGAAACACTTGAACAACTTATTTTCAAATTAAGATGTAAACAGCCTATATTCAAACTAAGATGTAACATCTAATATGCTCCAAAAACATTTTGCAACATACAGGAGCTTATAGAAATTCTAAACACACTCTAAAAATGAGCATTTAGGAGAATAATCAGGAGTATGAGAAGATACCTCATCAGAAGGATCTGAAAGTGCCTTTAAAAGA
This sequence comes from Jacaranda copaia, assembly GCA_014898725.1. Classification (NCBI taxonomy): domain Eukaryota; kingdom Viridiplantae; phylum Streptophyta; class Magnoliopsida; order Lamiales; family Bignoniaceae; genus Jacaranda; species Jacaranda copaia. The sequence goes on from JACGDI010005394.1 coordinate 1,437,890, forward strand.
GTTTTGAAAATGTCACTGAGAAATGATAGAACCTGATCAAATAGGAAAGTGAAGAACAAAGTTCATGACAGCCCAAAAGAAAAGGAGGAAGAAAAAGAGAACAAAAATCACGACACCCCAATCATGCGGCCACATAAAAGTTCAACAACTAAGACACTAATAATGATCAGAAACTTCCAGGTAAAAAAACACCAGTATTTGCAAAAAATATGGGAATATTATGCAAAAGTGGAAATCCATCTTAATTTGCTGAAGAATGAATTCTTAATATTCTGTCTATGTAAAGACTAACCACATACAGTCCACGAAATAGAACAACCGGGTTATGAGAGAACAAACACATGCACCCAGGTTTTCACATCAACAGAAATGTTCTAGAGAATTAAACCTTTAAACCCCTACATCTTGAGAGGAAGGGCCCTTAAATATCATTGACAAATTGGAAACAGGCTAATCGACAGGACCTAAGATTATTCTTTTCATGAATTGACCCCACGAACACCAACATCCATGCACCAACTTCACAGCCAGCATTGCTGAATCTTTTCCCTAACCAATCTTCTCAGCAAAAGGCCATCTCAAAAGGCAGAAACACGTGGAAAATGGAGTATCCATCATTTAAACTCAAGCATGGAGCAAAGTCAATAATATCTCAACTGCAAGCCATTGCTTCCACTAGACAATCTCATTTCCTCCTACTTCTTAAGCACAGAAATAACCAAATTCGTACAGGTAAACCAAAGAAGCACATGGTAATAACAGCAACAAAACCAGAATATTGTCGGGGGGGCAAACATAAATTAATAAAATAAAATTGACATAAAGCTAGGTTTAAAGTATATAATCCACAATTTAACAATTTAAACAGGTATAAAGATAATCAAATTCAATCGAACAATTTTTGGCAACCAGAGATCCAAATTCGGAGTGTAGGGATAATCTAGCTTAAATAGTACATAAAAAATTTATGTGAGAAATAAATCCAGGAACTAGTACCACTTATCTTTAGTGGCTGGTAAGAAAACTACAACACAGCTTGATGAGAGTCACCATCTCTCAGAATATAGTGCACACTCCTATATTTTGAAGATGATAAAAGGCAAAGGGTGGATGGTTTTTCCAAATTTATAAATAAGCCAGGGGGGGGGGGGGG
>JACGDI010005394.1:1442767-1452822 GCA_014898725.1 Jacaranda copaia
CCCCCCCCCCCACCAAAACAAAAAAAACCCCCACTGAGAGGGGAAGAAACAAAGAAGAAGAACAAGGCTGGAGAAATGGGAAGAGCCAGGCAGCATAGGAAGAAAATGAAAGCAAAACCCATACACCACCAACAGAAGCTTGTCAGTGAAAATATAGCAAGAAAGACGGGGATAAAAAGGAATAACAAGAAGGAAAAATTAAAACAAGCTTTTCCTTTTTTGTTTTATGGAGAGGGTGGGCCATTCAGACGCTGGCTGAGGGATTGTTCAGCGAAAGTAGCTGCAGAAGAAAAAAAGGAGGGCAAGGATCGCACGGGGTGGGAAAGAGGTTGGTCAGTGGCAACAGGGAGGGCAGCGGCAAATGGAAAACAGCTTTGAGTTTCTGGATATGTTTCTTTTTTCATTAACCTAGTCTAATACAATATTAATAGAGAGAATGGTAGAATAATGAATCGAAGATCCTACATATATATAGAATGGTATACACACAAGCGCTATTGAGGCTTTTTTTTTTTTTGGTGCATCCCTACTGGAAAACAGCATTCCTCTTCAGATGCACCTCATAATAACCAGAAGAAAAGAAACCAAATACGCATTCAGAAACAGTATTCCTCTTCAGATGCCCTCATTATAAACAGAAGAAAAGAAATCAAATATGCAGCATCACATATATGTCAGTAAAAAAATTGTGTGCTCGACCCTAGCATAAATCTTACTGGAGAGTTCTTGATTTCTTGAAGAAATTCAGAAAGTGCCGAATCAGCTTGTTGCCTTATTTCATGGCTAGAATCACTTAGCATGTTAAATAAGCCTGCAAATTTCATTTTTAATGTGTGAAATATATCAGCACAAACATGACCAGAGCAAACGAAACATCAGATTAGGACACCCACCATCAAGAAAATCAGGAAGAAACCCCAGCATATCAATATCAGGAACGCTATCTAGAACAGTAATCCATCCCACTAAAAACTGGCGGACATAAGGGTTTAGGACATTCATTCGTACTCTCAACAAAGGTATAAATTCTTCAATGCTGCATCAGGTAAAAAAGGTGGTAGTACCAAGTTAAAACATTTCCTGAATAATAGGAAATCAATTTGAAAACCAATTCAAGAGAATTGATACTGAGATCGTAACAAGGAGACAACAGACCTAAACTGATCACTCTCAGTGACAATGTCCTGCACTCAAACAACCAACCAAAAAGCAAGAAATTACTCTTAACACTATCTAGTATCTACTTAAATCATATAAATCTACCTTTATGTTTCTACAGAAAAGAAAACTATACCTTCACAAGTCTATCTAAAAGATGAGCAGCACTTTGTACATTGGGATCTGAATCTGCTGAGAGTTTACCCAGCGCATCAAAAATCTGGTTGAAGAACACTATAAAATCGCCTCTCACAACCTGCAAATAACCAATAATGAAAATTACAATGTTACTCAACAACTTTCAATGATATACAGAGCGTGATACAAGTCCTTTCACCCACCTTTGCAATGTTATACAGAGCTTCGCAGGCATAATATCGCACTCTGCTATCTTGATCCGAAAAGGAGTTCAAGACAGGTGGAACAATTTGCTGGAAGCCCCAGGGGAAAGAGAAATGTAACAAAAGAAAAAATACAAACTGTCATGGACACACCCCAAGAATCTGCAAAAATAATAATTTGGACAGAAATTGCAAGCACTAAATGCCAAACAACTATATATGAACAATACCACAAACAATGTCAGAAACATGCATTGAGGAATGTTTAAACCTAGTTTTAACAAATAATAATTAATATACAAGTAGAAATTACATGAAAGAATAAATTATTTATAGTACTGTTTTGAAGATCCACTGGAGTTTCTACTATTTTTAGTGTTTTAAGGTATAGCGTCGTACTAGCAACAAACAAACAAATTTCTTTTCTTCATTAGAACCTGCAACATACAAATTTAACATTATTTTGTACCATGTTGTCATGATATAATATAACTCTCCACAGACAAACGAGGAATGACAAAATTACAGTTTAATCACCTTGAACCTTTGATGCATAATCCTCAAACATATATGATGTCATCCACACTTCCTTTTCCTCATAGTCAACAATCAACGTCACATACTCACACAATCCATATTACATAATCATTGATTCATTATTATCCTGCTGCCAAAATCATTATTCCACTACCCAACTGATGATCTTTAAACAGTCCTTGTGAGCAATAATACAAGGAAAGTCAGCTCAACTATATGGACCAGCTAACAAACTTTGTTCAGGGAGTGTTATCTCCTTAGAATGAACTCTTTCTACTTTCAAGATATAAGCATTTGCACAAAAGATTTTCATATTTACCAATTAAAAACAGTTAGCGCACCAATTTTTACACATGCCTCCCTATTATAGGAAATGAAAAGAAATAAGTTTACATCTCAAGAGTTATATTGAGGGGGTAAAAAAGGTGCAAAAGAAATATCCCAAAGAAAAAGAAGTCAATGTTTAATTTAATTAAAGGCAGCATTATTATATCTATCAAAAAAGATCAAGATGGCATTCTTACATCAAGATGCTGTGCTGCTTCTGAAGTCAAACCCACTGTGGCTGCAGCCAATCCTATCAATCCTCCCTAAACCGAAAGCAAACAAGATAAAACAATGAAGTGAACACATTTAGTCCCCAACAGATCAGACTAAAACCGAATTGTAAACATTCAGATACTCAAACACATTAATGTAGAAACTAAAGCAATAAAGCCTCCTTTCAAAACCAACAAACAATTATATATAGCGAGGGGGGGGGACCTACTTTACGATGATTGGCCTGGGGCGAGTACGTATATTCATTGGTCAACAAATTGATCACGAGAGTAATTTTATCGTGATCCCCTGCCATCGCTAATTGCTTAACTATCCCTTCCACCTAGATCCAACAGAATCCACACACAAAATAAATAAATAAACATAACTTTAATTTATTAGGAAAAAACTAAAGCCCACAAACAGATATTCATAAAATAAAAATCCAAACCCCAGAAGAGATCAAGAATACATAAAATATGAACAAGTAAGTGTATATGCTTATGCGACATAGTACCTCCAGGGCAGCATTTTTGCGCTTCTCGTAGAGCTTATCGGAGAGATTACGGAGAACCGCAGCTGGAATCACAGATTGATCCGCCATAGAAAAACCCCCTCAAAAAAAAGTTGTTATCTCTTTTTCATCAGAGTTAGATGTAAACTTACTCGTATTTGTACGTATAATTGGGCGGTTATACCTATAATTTTAGGTATTTATGTCTTTATTTTGATCAAGAGTGAAAGCAGATCTAGTAAGGGAGTAGAGAAAATTAGGAAAGAGAATCTGCGTACGTGAAAGAACGTTGATAAAAATTGAAATTTTCAAGAGAATTTTTCCCTTTTTGCAATCTTTTTAATTTTTTTTAATTAGGGTTTTTTGTTATCTAACTATTTTAGAGAGGACGGTGGAATTGACAAGGTGTTTCTGTACTCCAGTTTGGGTAGCTAACGGGGATTGGTCCGTGAATAGGAAATGACCAGATTAGCTTTCCAATTATTCTTTAATTTGTTTTTTTAGGTCCTGTTTGGTTTCGTTTCCACAACTCTGTTTTTTTTATTTTTTATTATTTTAAAAATAAAACACATTATTTTTTATATATTTTTATTTAATATTATTTTTATTTTTATTTACAAAACATATTTTTCAATAATTCATATATCTTTTCCTAATAACCTATATATCATCTCTTTATTCAATTATTTCTATATTTTTTCACCTATAACATATTAAAGTCAATATAATCATTACTTTTTCAATAATTTATTCAAATAAAATTTATTTTCAACTCATTTCTATTAATTAATTTTTTAAATTTTAAAAATGATGAAAATAAAAATAAAACCAAACGACTCGCCTTAGCAATTGGCTAACATTTGCCCCTTTTTTCTTTTTTGTTTTTTTTATCAATATATATTTGGCATTTTTTTTTATATTACATTGGGCCCTTTCACTAAGAGGGTTTTGAATATGTTTTTATTTTTATCTTTTATTTTAATTTTTTAAAAATTACAAAAAATTAATTTTAAAAATAACAAAAAAAATTGTATTTGAACTGTTGCTTTAAAATAATAATTAAAATAGATATAAAATAAAAAAAAATAAGTAGTTTCGATTTTTTACGCTACAAATTTTTTTCAAACATATGATATTTTTATTGTTTTAAAATAATAGAGAGTAATTTATATTTAATTGAATTTAAATTTAATTAATATAATGATAGAATGGGGGCACCTATTATAAAGTACCAAAAGCACTTTCCAAATTTATGTTCAATTCTCACTTAAATTTTTATAGAATAAACTCCCTAATTTTGTTAAAAGTTTAGAGATCACTCGATACCCACTTGATTTGGCAAAAATATCCTTAAGTTTAATATTTTTCACTCATTTTTTCTTTAAACTTCCTCTCTATCCATACAACTAAACACCTTTTATCTCCATTCCCAAACACTAAACCCTAGCACAATCTTTCATTACCAAAGATAAAAAGAAAAATCATTGAAGGAAACCAAGCTCATCAACAAGAATGAGTACATTGATGGCCCAATGACCACAAGCACAACCACCGCATTTTCTTCTTCTTCTCTCTTTATTTTCATCATTTTCAGGTTTTTTCATCCCAGATTATTTTCATCTTAGCATGACCACCACATTTTCTTCTTCTCTCCATCTTGTAGTTTTCCAAAAATGTCAACTAGTAGTGAAGGTAGAGTGTTCATTCAAATCTTAAGAGTTGCCACTATAAAGACTAGCTCCATATAATATCAATTAAGGATAATACGATTTTTAATGGACATGCACCTTAATCTCGCAAAACAATAGAGTGAAATCAACCCCAAGCTCTTCACTTTGCAATATATAGCTTCACATTAAAGTTGTAGGTGACTTTGACCAATGACAACAATGTCATGAATATGGTCTTTACTACATTTGACATTGAAGATGAACATTATTGACATTTTGATAAATCGAAAGAATGAATCAAGTAGTAGTGGCAAGAAGAGCAATGATATTTTAAAGTAATACTTCTACAGCATCTAAACTGTACTGCATTTCGTAAAGTTCAGTACTTGAAGTGTTCTACAATTATACTTTATTTATTTGAAACTCTTTCTACACATGGAGCATTCTACATTGTACTTTATTGTAATTAAAATTGTACTGCATTGCTAGTATTTTATAATTGAAGTGTTTAAAATTGTACTACAAAGTTGAATTTTTATTTTTTTTAACTATTCTACATTTATACTTTATTTTATCTAAAATTGTACTCTATTATTGAAGTTTTATACTTCAAGTGTTCTACTAATTGATTATCCAAAATTGTACTGCATTGTTAGTATTTTATACTTACGGTGTTTTACTATTGTACTTCATTTATTTGAATATGTAATACGATGTTGAATTACTGATCTTCAATATTCTATATTTATACTTTATTTTACCTAAATTTGTACTATATTATTGAAGTTTTATACCTCAAGTATTCTACTAATTGATTATCCAAAATTGTACTATAATTGCCAGTGTTTTATACTTGAAGTGCTCTATAATTGTATTTTGTTTATTTGAAATGTACTTCATATTTTTAAAATTGTTCTTCATTTTTCAAAATCGTAGTATGATGTTGAATTATTTTTCTTCAACTATTCTACATTTATACTTCATTTTACTTAAAATTGTACTTTATTATTGAAGTTTTATACTTCAATTGTTTTACTAATTGATTATCTAAAATTGTACTACATTGCAAGTATTTTATATTTGAAGTGTTATGTAATTGTACTTTATTTATTTGAATATATACTACAATGTTGAATTACTAATCTTTAGTAATCTATACTTGTGTTTCATTTTATCTAAAATTGTACTACATTATATAAGTTTTATACTTCAAGTGTTCTATTAATTGATTATCCAAAATTGTATAGTAATTGCTAGTGTTTTATACTTGAAGTATTCTATAATTGTACTTCATTTATCTGAAATTGTACTTCAATTTTTTGAAATTGTGCTATGATGTGAATTGTTTTTCTTCGACTATTCTATAGTTATTTTTCATTTTACCTAAAATTATACTCTATTATTGAAGTTTTATACTTCAATTGTTCTACTAATTGATTACCCAAAATTGTACTGCAAATGCTAGTATTTTATGCTTGAATTGTTCTGCAATTGTACCTTGTTTATTTGAAATTGTTTGTGTGAACACATTCTGTTTTTGATATTCTCTTTGCAAGTACTTATATGTGTTTTATACTTGATGTCAAGACGTATGTACTTCATCATGGTAAAATGTGTACTTGATTTCCAATACTTTGTACTTCAACAAGGGATATTTATTCTTAATTTCGGGCCATATGTACTTCATCATGGCAAATATGTACTTGAATTTCAATGAAAATGTACTACCCGTTGTATGTAAAGATTGCCCGAGATATTAGTGCTTTTGTACTTGAATAAGAGAGATTTATACTTAATTTTGAGACATATGTGCTTTGTCATGGCAAATATGTACTTGCTTTATGGTGAAAATGTACCAACAATTGTGTACAAATCGTTCAAGATATCAGTACTTTTATACTTCAATAAGAGAGATTTATTCTTGATTTTGAGACATATGTACTTCATCATGGCAAATATGTGCTTGATTTCCAGTGAAAATGTACTAACAATTGCATGTACAGATTGTTTAAGATATTAGTGTTTTTGTACTTCAATAAGGGAGATTTATACTTGATTTTGAGGCATATGTACTTCATCATGGCAAATATAGACTTGATTTTTAGTGAAAATGTACCAGCAGTTGCATGCAAAAATTGTTTGAGATATCAATGCTTCTTCAATAAGAGAGATTTATACGTGATTTCGGGACATATGTACTTCATCATGGCAAATATGTATTTGATTTATTGATTTCAAGAATAATGTACTTGATTTCTTGATTTTTGTACTAATAATGATGGCTTTGTTTGGATATGAATTGGAGCATTCTCCCAAATTTTTTTTGAAAAACTAGATTTTGGAAAGTGGGATTGAGGAATGTGATGGTTGTTTATTTGTGTTTTAGGAAGTAGGTAGATAGTAAATTGGAAGAAAATGGTTTGATTGTTTATATTTTTTGGGGAGACAAAATATCACATCAATGACTTTTTTATTAGGTTTGTGGGGTGAAATAAATATTTTAAAATTATTTATATATGTATATATATAGATTATGTAAGTGGTACTATATATATATATATATTTGTAATGAGGAGACAATTGATTAGAACTTTGTGGAATGTGTTGAAAGTGTGAATAATAAGAATTTTTTGGGAATAAATTTTATTTTTTGGGAGTGGAATTAGAGAATGTGTATTATTTGTTTGTTTAAATTTTGGGGAGTTGGAAAATGTAGTGAGAGTTTATAAACAAACAAGCCTAATGAACTTGAGTTTCATTCCATGTTTTGCCTTTTATTTCTTAGTAGTTAACAACCAAAACTCTAAAAATATGTGTAATATTTAGTATGTTATGAATACAATAATGTTAAAGTATTTAAGTGATAACCAGTAGTGTTCAACGAATTAAGTTATCGTTTATAATAATGTAAAGTATACTTATGCATTCAAAGTTGTAAACACATGAGCATTTGACAATCATATCCATCGTATTACTCATACAAATATGTACTTCACTTGGTTAGATAGTCTCAAAATATTGTACTTGAATCTCACAGCAATTATTATAGATTAAGTATTCAATTGAACAAAGTGTAATTCAACATAACCCTATAGATAATTTGTTTGTTTTGTATATGTACTTTATTTATATTGAAAAAATACTACCAAAGCATGAACAAATGCGTGAGATAGTACTTCAATAAGGGAGATTGATACTTGATTTTGGGATATATGTACTTCATTGTTGCAATTATGTACTTGACTTCTTGTTATTGTACTAATAGTAATGAACTTGAGTTTTGTTCCATGTTTTGCCTTTTATTTCTTGGTAATTAACAACCAAAACTCTAAAAATATGTATAATATTTAGTATGATATAGATACAATAATGTTAAAGTATTTAAGTGATAACCACTAGTGTTCAACGAATCAAGTTATCATTCGCAGTAGTGTAAAATATACTTATATATTCAAAGTTGTAAAAACATGAGCATTTAACAATTTTATCCATCATATGACCCATACAAATATGTACTTCATTTGGTCCAATAGTCTCAAAATATTGTATTTGATCCTCACCACAATTATTATAGATTAATCATTCAATTGCATAAAATATACTTTAACATAACAACATATATACTTCGTTTGTTCAATATTTATACTTGATTCCCTTCATATTGTACTAAACCTCATTGTAACTTTAATGAACCTTACTTTAGATTCGCACAAAATATACTTTAAAATAACAACACATGTTCGTTGTTTGTTCGATGTCTATACTTGATTTTTCGCATATTGTACTGAACCTCATTACATTGTTTCACTTTAATTGATCATTCGCACAAAATATACTTCAAAATAACAACATATGTACTTTGTTTGTTTGATATTTGTATTTGATTTTTGGCATATTATATTAAACCTCACTACAATATTTCATTTTAATCGATGATTTGCACAAAGTATACTTAAAAAAAAACAACACATGTACTCTGTTTGTTTGATTTTGTACTTGATTTCCCTCATATTATACTAAACCTCACTATAATGTTTCATTTTTATAACATTCACACAAAATATACTTCAAAATAACAACATATGTACTTTGTGTGTTCGATATTTGTACTTCAACATAATTTTATACATACTTCGATAGAAAAATATACTTACATACAAAATAACCTTGCTACAACTTTAATACTTCAAATTAATTTCCAATGTCAACAAACTTCAAACCAAAGAATTTTCGTGACTTAAAAAAGTGTATGCCATATGTGCACGAATGGCATCCGTGGAGCATTTTTTGGCATACCTCTAGAAATCCATGATGTCTCTAGCAAAACATTCCACCCAAAGACACACAAAAATACCACAATCCACCAACCCCATTATGTCTTGCCATTGCTGCAATCAAATATAGAAAAATAAGTATATACTACTTATTGTAATGTGTACTGCAGGATTGAATATTTGGTATTACAATTGCTTGTAAAATGTGCTTTATACAAACAAATTATATATCACTACTTATAGTAATATGTAATGAAATGTTGAATGTTTTACACTACAATTACTTGTAAAATATATTTTACATAAATAGATTATATACTCCCATTTATAGTAATGTATATTGAAAAGTTGAATGTTTTGTACTACAATTACTTGTAAAGTATATTTTAGATAAACAGATTATATACTACCACTTTTAAATAATCTGTACTGAAAGATTAAATATTTTGTATTACAATTGCTTATAAATTGTACTTTAGATAAATAGATCATATACTACCACTTATAGTAATGTGTATTGAAATGTTAAATATTTTGTATTACAATTTCTCGTAAAATTTACCTTGCATAAACAGATTATCTACTATTACTTATAATAATATGTACTGAAAAGTTGAATATTTTGTACTACAATTACTTGTAAAATGTACTTTATATAAATAGATAATATACTACTACTTTCAGATAATTTCAACGTATAATTTCAAGTATAAGAAATATAAACTCCAAGAAAGAAAAGTATAACTTTACTACAAATCAGATATTTTCAAATATTACAACAAAAATCAAATATATAACAAATGAGTTCAAGTTTTAACAGCTAAAAACGAGTTCAAACAAATAAAAATGAAAAAATCTACCTGTAAAACTTGTAAAACTAAAAAATCACAAACCTTTGAAAGAAAGCAAAATCCACAAAATGAAAAGTAGAAAACATACCTTTCTGTCCTTTGTTATCTTCCTTATGTTCTTCACTTTTTGTTGGCGTTCTTGGTTGTTCTATCCTTGTAGAGTTGTAGAG
>JACGDI010005394.1:1452832-1464715 GCA_014898725.1 Jacaranda copaia
CCCCCCCATCGCACTGATTTCCTTTTTGTTCTCTCATCTGTTTACACCCTTTTGTTTAGCAGAGGAGAGGTTATTTTTTGCGCCTTTTGTTTGGCAAAGAAGAAGACTATTTTCCAAACAAATAAAGCATGCTTCTTGAAGAAAAGTTGTCATTTGTTTGAGTAAGAAGAAAAAAACTGCCCATTTGCTAGTTTTTTTTGTTGTTTTAGTGAGGCACAAGGGTATTTAAATCTTTCTCAAATATTTAGAGAGTAATTCCTAAAATTCATAAGAAAATAGGGAGTTTAGTGTTTAAAAAATCAAGTAGAAAAAAAAGTGTAAAATAAAAGTGGGAAAAGGAATTTTAGATGAATTAACTAATAGAATGGTGGGATAAGTTCAAGAGATTGAAAATAAAAATAATAGATAATACAAATTGATAGTTTTCCAATGGTCAAATAATGACGAAAATAAAATAAAAATAAAAACAAATACAAACTTTCCCTTGGAGTCCTGAAACATATTTTTACACAAACTTTCTGCGAGAGAAATATATATGAAGAGTTATTTTAATTTATTATATAGAAATGACTACATCGCTTTGAACACTTAAAAGAAGACATTACACTTAAAAAACTTCTAAAGTTCACATGCTTCGCCTATAAAATTTCAAATCAAACAAAAGTTACGGAAAAAACGAGCCATCACTAGTCTAAATTAAACTTACAGAACATTTGCCATAAAATGAGTTACGACAAATTTATAGCTTTTGCTTTCAAACAAATAGATAATGCAGACATGTATTTGAAATTTTTGGGTCTAAATGTAATTCGAAATACATATCAAAATTTCCACATAACAAGAGACTTCTTTTGCTCAGGATGTTCGTTTTAACAATGATTAATGTAAGAATTCTTATTCAAAATTCTTCATCCCTCGCATAAAAATTATATAGTGCAATTTCTATATCTCCAAAGTCTTCAAGAGTCCCGAAGTTTTCAATTGACAAAGAATACCGGCAGGCACGTAAACATCATTACTACATATTACGTAATTTTGACAATAGAAAAACATATCCAAAGTCAGAAAAACCAAAAGATATTCTCAAACTAAAATCAAAATCCAACTCATGAAGATAGGACTTACTCTTTAAATAGTAAAATTCAATAACATTCGTAGGTTTTGCAGTAATATATATGGTACAACACCTTTTCAATTAGAAACTTCCGCGAAGTTGCACGTAGAAGAGAGGTGGTGGATGGGTAGATAATTGAATATTGAGTGGTAGGATTTTCCATAAGCAGACGTGCCTTGGCCAACTGAATTTTCGCTGTAAAAAGCCTTGAAAGCTGGATGGATAGAGTTGGTGGGGCTATTGTAACCATTAGTCAAAGATAGCTCTAGATAGGGGGATATCATGCGTGATTCTCTACCTTCCAACAAATCAGACTCTTCACATAAATCGTTTTTCTCCTTTGACCTTTTTGGGTCCCCTTGGACAGGATGGAGAAATGGATGGATCATTCTTACAAAAGTTTAACTCCAGCTTTAGTGGAAAAGAGATACAAATTAATTTATACCAAGTCATTTATATAGGAATAAATCATTTTTATTTTATTCAAGCGTTTGTACCTATTCATACAACAAACTTGTAAGGGGAAAAACTTACGAACGCTCGAAAGGAGGACTCAAGAGTGACTCTTCCAGCTCCCGGAAACCCCGGTAGACACCCTCCGTTTGGTTCTGTGGAAGTGGTAACCTCCGAACCTCAGTCATATACCTGAAGTAAGAGTTGATAAAAACCACATCAGTTGTTTCATAGAAATATGCAATTGCTAAAATACTTGGAAAAGTAGAATACCTATTTGCTGCACTAGTGATCCTATCACGAACACCTTGATTTAGAATGGCAGTTTGCCCCAGTGAATATGGTCCGCCAAGGATCAGAGAAGCGCCGGCAGCACTAGTGCCCATTCTCTGTGCAAAGACGGACATTGCCCACTCACGAAGTACTGCTAGGACTGACCGTAGAAGACGTAACCTTAGACTTGGAGATGGCAAAATTGCTCCATTTGATAACAACTGATCATAGGTATTCAGCACCGGTTCAATTGCACCCTTGCAAGCAGCGAGAAGAGCCCTTGCAATATCTTCATCTCCGACAGGTTCGACCCCTGAAACCACTCGCTCCTATAAAGATTAAGAAAACAATGGTTATTAAATGTCAAGAGATGCCAAAACTATTCATTATACAAGTCAAACATTCAAGGGAATGGTTAAAGTAGAATGAAACTGCAGAAAGTAACCTTTTACCTGTGCGGCCTTCTCAAGGTGAAGACATAATGTATCCAATGGTAAAACAGCACAGTCGCCGGGAAAAACATGAGAACCAACCCTCTTCATCACTTCACAAGCTTCTGCAATGCCGCCCCTTGATAGAGCTTGATCGATGAGCCTAGCCCAGGTCTCTCTAACAATGCTGCTATCAGGATCACCAGAATAGCTTGCAAAATATAGCATTTCCAGACATATCTGAAAAGAAAAAGTATTACCCTTGGCATTGTCAGAGTCTGGGCTTAAAGGATTACAGAAAAGAAGCATTTTCCGAACAGAAAGATTTATAGAGAAGACAAATTAAAAAAAAAAAACAATAAATACTTAATAATTCATGGTGTATGCTTTCCAAGCTAGATCACAAAAAAAATTAATATTTACTTATCAGAACTGCTTTTATTGTAATGCTAAAATAAAATCAGTCAAAATTCTCTAATGATCTAAAGACAACTAGATAAGATGGGCCTAGATCATTTTTGGCATGATAGAGCCATATAAAGTCAAGCATTTTCAACAATTAACCAAAGGCAGGGTGATGGAATCAAGAGCACAGCTCTCACGAAGGTGCAAAAGAATTACAAACCTCCCAGAGTTCGAAGGGAACAGCATACTCATTGTATAACTGAGTGATGGTCTTTAAATCCACTGATAATTCCTTTGCCTTTTCACGAACAGCAAGAACAAGGTTGGCATCACTAGAATGATCATCATCAGGTGATGAGCCATTTTGGGTAGGTTCAGATCTGCCAGGACAAGCTTCCAATCTTGAGGCAATAGCCTCCAACTCCTCTTTAATCTTCCTCTGAAATTGAAGAACAGCAAGCTTCCCTTCAAGTAAATCAAGAAGCCCATTGTCAATAGCACCCCGTCCAGAAACATTAAGATTGTCAGTCTCACTGGCACTCTTTGCCTGCAGAACAGCATTACTCAGGTATTGGCGCCTGGCATCAAAGCAATGGAAGGTCACAAACTGTTAGCTGAAAATTGACTAAGATATAGCATAGGTCGAGGTCCCATCTACATCAAATAGCAATAATCCAAAGACCAAACATTTACTGTGTCATTAACTCATACAAACCTAGCAGATCAGAATGACAGTTAATCAAAAAATTATCAGACTGAAGAGATACAAATCTGTACACTAATTAGCCTTCTATTTATATCAACCAAGTATTCATCAAAGACATCTAGACCACATTAATAACTCAGAATAAGAACAAAAACAAGAACCTTTGTTCAAGCGTTGGTGTATCCCCAGCTTCAGTTGAACGTCTTTCTGCTAGTCTTACTAATATTTGAGCAGCAAGAACATGTTGACGTTTTGAGACATAATACCGTGCAAGAAGCTCAAAGTACTTTATCTGATTAGGTGCAACAGGTACTCTAGAATAACCCATAAAAGAAGTTGGGGATGCAACCGAGGAAACAGCCCGAACCTACAGAAAAAAAATTGATAAGTAATGGAAGATAACATTCTAAATGTTCAAACAGATTTTGAACTCCAAAATGAGAAGGCAATCATAATACCAGTAAAACATTAGAGTTTGCCATTATGATTACAAGACGATTTTGAAGTTCAATAAACATCAATTTTATTACAAAACATCTGAACAGAATCAAATATTTATTACAAAAATAAATGAACCAAACCTCATGAGTAGGGTCGCGACCAGCATTTTGCAAAAATTGCACCAAATCTGGGCCTCCATATTCCAATAACTCATCATCAAGGCCTAGGTCAATCAATGTTCGATACAGATAGTCGTGGAAAACTCTATCTGAAGATTGAACACCAAGTTGAATGGTCTGGCATATGTACTTTTTGCGAGAGGCATGATCGAGGACAGATTGGACAACAGGCCTGATAGGAGACCCAAATTCCTTTTGCAAAGCTTCACCTTTAAGAGAACGCAAAGCATTACTGACAATTTCATAACACTGCATACGTCGAGAAAAGGCATGTTCTCGAATCCCTGCATCAATTTGATCATTGAAAGCATCACCAGCTGGATCAGCAGCTTGTGCCTTCTGCAAAGGTAAATGAACTACAGCTTCATAGAATCTGCAATTTCACCACTAGTGTCATGCTTGACTGAGCCGAACAAATGCTCTAAAAAAAGAAAGAGCCAACACTTGGAAAAGGAAGTTTGACATTACAAACCTAAGATCTTCAAAACGTCTGCAGACAGTTCCCAAATCAGCAGACTCAGGAATTTTACTTAAATTTTTGAATGCCTCCCTAGCCAGAATTTCCCGTTCTTCCGTATCAGAAGTAGCAGCTGCTCTCTCAAGATATTCAACGGCTATGTAAAACTTGTAATCACTCTCTTTGTAATAGCTTGGACAACCATCCCGTAATCTGTTACTAATATCATCCACTGTTCCCCTGCCATCAGGACCAGTATAATACTGGACAAATGGATGATTAGGAGATATGAGACAAAGGTTCACAAAGGAGTATTGATGTGCTTAACCAAGGCAAGCTAATGCACATTACATTTTAATGAGAAAGGGTGTGAGTCTAGAGAGAAAGAAAGATAAGGGGGAAATCATAAAGATCATGACAACAATTTTGATCTCAAGTTTGAAGAGCAAGAAATGTGACTAGGTGATGGACATCAATGTCGTAAGTACCTCCATTAAAGCAGATATAAGCCTTGTTGCAAGTCGATCACCATCTTCTGAACAAACTAATTGGTGGAACGTTAACTGAACTACAGCTTGCTTCGCATTTGCATCAAAACTTTGAATCAAACGTGCCACAAGATGTTGTGAAAGAAGTTGGAGTAGAAAGAGGGCTTCCCCACATCTAAGAAGCAACTGCCTGATACACTCCATAGCTCTCACCTGGAAAATAACCCAATCAGCTACCCACAAATATAGCTTTGGTATATTGACAGCTAAACAAGTCCTAAAGTTTAAACATACCTCCATGGCAGCCAGTTCAGCAGGACTATATGGAAGCCGCTGCCTTTTATTTGATGATGCACCCTCACCAAAGTCCACATTCCGGGAGTACAAACCAAATAGATTTCGCACCATACTTCTGTCACCAGCAACTAAATCTGACCCAGTTCCAATCAAAATTGAACCAGTTATGTCTCCCAGACCAGCAACACAACCATAGAGTCCCCGCCTTTGATTCCTTCTAGACCTTAAAAACTTCTCTAAAGAGCGGATTTTGTCTTCAAGAACACGCATGGCCCCAACAGAGAGTCTGCATGTTATGATCCCATCTTCGGGCATAGCATCAGAAGATCCTGAGCCACCTTTGATGATAAAAACAGGAAGCTCCCACAATGGGAGAAGTAGCCTTGATGAACACAGACAAAGGCCTTCATGAGCACCTGAAAATACAGGCTCGGCCTCTTGAACAACTTGGCCCATGCTGAACCCCCCAGCTGCAGTTCTAGTGTTTGACAATGCACCACTTCCTTCTAATTGTGGCATTCCAACAACTCTAGGGTCCTCAAAAGCTTCAGCTGCCTTTTCAGTAACAACATTGCTTATAAAGGTTTCTGTGTATGCTATCCGTGCAGCAAGCATCAAACACATTGCAGCTGCCTCTCCAGCACCAAAACGGTTGAAGAAGTCCTCAAGTAATGATCTCGGTGAGTTAGATTCTAACAATCGCCTGAGAATGTCAATTGGCCTGTTGAAAACCACTTCCATCATGCCCATGGTACTGAATATGACTATTTTTCTTCTTGGTAATATATGTTGAGTAGAAAGATCCCCTCTAGCCCAAAGTTTAATGGAAGTTTTTTCACAGGACTCCCATGAATTATGAAATCCACAGAGTTCTAATTCTGAATACAGCGACTGCACAATGGATGCTGTATCTGGCAGGGGTAAAACATCTGCCACAAAAAGCATTCTGCCTTCCACAGGAATAGATGATACTGATTCTCTAAGTGCACGAGAACCCCTTGCACCTGTTCCCAAGCTGCCAGATGAAAGAGATTGTGTGCTAGGATCCCTATTCACAATCAGAAGTGATGAAATGGCGGATGGAGATGAATCAGAAAGGACAAGAGTTCCAGATGAATAATATGCTGATTCAATCTTCAGAGATAGATCATCACTCTGAGATCTCCCAGCAAGAGATAAAGCTCCAAAGGCAAGCCCTCCACTCACCCCTATGGGAGGAGAGGGTCTTGTTGTTACAACCTTTAAACAGCTTGGTCTCCGATTATTGGCTCCAAGCCCACCCAAACCTCCTACAGCACCGTTATTTCCACCAGATGGAGCAGTTGAGAGATACATCCTCCGCCCGTCTGACAAAACAGCAACGAGATGCAGCCACTTTGATTCTAAGGTAGATAAAGGCGATATGCAAACTATAGACGATTTGGTTTGTCGAGAAGGAGCCCTCATCCCTGCTGCTTGTCTGCCACCATAGTTTGACTCCCTCTGAGTGATCAAGTTTCTCTCTTCTGCCACCTTCTTGAGTGGGCCATCTCCATTCAGCCCAAGAGAGAACACTTGTATTTTCATCTCCTCTGTGCGTGTGTATAAAACATGTCTCTCAGAATCAACAACCATTTCAACAATAGGGTCCACAGCTCCAAATTTGAAAACATTAGGCACAACCCACCTGAATGGGGAGAAACAGGAGAAAATAAGCAACTTAAGAATTTCAAAAACAATAGATCAAAAAAAAGTGCACATCTCATATATTTCTTCCTAAGGTTCAACATTACATTAATTGGGCAGTTATATCTGTGACAAATAAAAATCACAGCTAGACAAATTCTGAGGAACAAAGACATCTGCCATCATGTGTAACATAGAAAACATGCTGCTAATGATCATGAGCTCTTCGGCCCACGCCAAATAAGAGTGAACACTACCTTGAAATAACGCTTCCTAGACCAGCAGTTAAGCAGACTTTACGGCAGCGCTTTTGCCAACCTGAACCAGTTGTATATTGCAGCTCGTAAACATGACCATCACGGCCAGCGAGAAATATATGACCCCTATCAGTGCAAGTGATGCAAGTCATAGTCACTCCATCAGATGGAATCGTATAATCTGGCAGCAGCTGAAGTGAAACCTCCGCATATGGATCAGTTTCATCACCTCTTCCAGAACAACATACTCCAACAAGTACCAGCTGATTGACAGAAAGTATGCTTGTAAGATGAGAGAGAGTGAGTTTCACCACATTGAAAGAAAAAGGACTACAGAAGTCACAAAAAATAAAATTCCTATGAACACAAAGTCACCAAGTAAAGTGGGATGAACAATTCCTTGTATGATAAAATGCAGAAAAAGATGAGATTTGCATAATACCAACATCAAATATTCACAATGGTGGAAAACATATGCCAATACTCATAAGAGTTATTTGAGAGCAAACCTGAGAAAAAAGACATATGCAGATGCTCGGACTGAACTAATTTAAGTACCACCACAACCCAATGAAACAGGATGTATGATCCTAGCCTAGGACATAGGAAGTAAGATATGGTGATTCATTGTTCACCAGCTTTATCATTTCAAATTTATTTATCAAATTTTATTATGTGGCCAACACTGAGTCAAATTTCACTTCAGAATGCAACCTTAAAAACTGGATATTAAAGCAGAACATATGTCGCCAAAATTACATATGACATCCATGACCTGAATAACAGAAAAATTCCAATTATATCCACTCAGGCAGTCCAGGAAAAAACAAAGTTTCAACTGATTCTCTATATTCAGTACTTGAACATAGATAATTTGGTCACAACTCCCAAGTTATATGTTCAATCATTTAATGAAGCCTATTCATAGGAAGACTGGGCATTACCTGTACCTATCAGTAGATTCTCTAAATCCCTCATATCATATGTACAGTTTCCACCAACAGACTACACATCAGATGTCAATAAATACACAAAAACAAAGGGGTGTTCATTTCAATTATTCTTGGACGGTTAAATGCTTAAAACTCAAAGATATCAAGAAAAAGAAAAATGTTGTCCAGATTGACCTGTTTAAATTTCTGAAAAGGAATATCAAAATAAGGAAAAAAAACAAGTAAATCAAGGAGGAGGAGAAGAAGAAGAAACTCTTTGCATCACTTCAAGAATTCATTTAATCACAAGGGCCCGATAGCACAATCACAAGAAAGCTACAAAGTCCCTGTGATTTAATGAAACTGCTCTACTGTTTACATGTCTGTATTAGAAACATAAAAGACTTCAAAGATTCCAAGAAGCATGATCTAATAGAAGAGCATCCCCGAACCAAAGCAACTAGCTTCACTAACAAAGTAATAAAAGCCCCTAGACCCACTAATATCAGTAAAATCATGACATAACCCCCTACAACCAATTTCTCTAGAACTTAACAGATAAACCAGATTACTACTAAACTAGAAGCAGCTTCTGCATTGAAACACAGTAAAGCGTAAAAAGAACAGATTTAAGTTAAGCAATCCTTAATTTCTTCAATTTGAGCTCACAAGTGAGCAGCCTGAATGTTGCCCCTTAGATAGGCAAAAGTTCAATATCCAAAAGCACCACTAAGTTGGGGCCTTCCCCCTCTCAATTACCAAAAGATTAAGGAGGGCCCTTTTCTTGGAACAACTGAGCAAACAGAACCCCAAAATCCCATCAGAGGCACTCACTCTACTTTGAACGGTTTCTAGTTGCATCCCTCCAGTAGGTAGTTCTTCCATTACCGCAAGCATGAGATCACCAAGTTATCAAAGCGAACCTCCACTACATACTGAATCAATTCACCCAACGTGTAAGAAGATGTAGTCTCCCAAAAAGCTATCCCTTAAAACTTGCTTTCTCTCTAGTCTTGAACGGGGTGTATCACTAGCATGCAAGAACATAATGGACGGACAAAAGAATCAAAAAGAAATCTTCACGAGCAAAGGTGGCATCTATATTGTTTTACCATACCATCAACTAATCATATATCATAAAATTAAGGCGGAAATAATGCAACATTGCTATTACCATAGAACATCAGTAGAAGTACGAATAAGGTAGAGAAAGTTAAGCTACCTCAACAGGAGTGGCCAAAACTAGAAGATACTGAATAGCTTCAACAAAAACACCAGGCTTGGCTTTTGCCAAACCAACTGCACAAATAGCTTGCTCCTCCCCACTATATTCGGGACATTGACCATCCCTGCATTATAGAGCAGTAAAGAGATGAAATAATAGATAGAAAAATATTTGGTTTATTTGAGCAAAAAGAGTACATGCAAAGAGAACTAAGGGAGGGATGCTTGAGAATGTTTCCACAAAAGCAGGATCGCATCCAAATTATGTGAAAATCTGCACTCAACTAAAATATGGTATTCTGAAGCATTAGAGTTCCATAATTATTTAGTAGCAACAGACTAGACACCTGTCTGGTTATGGAAAAAGGATGTTAATTGCCATGCTCTCACACCTAAGCTATATAGAATGGCAGACGACATAATGAAACCTGCTAAAGTAAATTTCTAAATTAAACACTTAATACATCAACATAGCAGCACTTTTCAGAGGCCAGCATACAACCAAGCATTATAAAATATGAAGCACGAGCTGAGCCCATATTTGAGACTGTATGATAATCCTCTGGGCAGGAGAAGCCAATTTTCTTTGTAATTTTTAATTGGTTTCCACATGGAATATGTACTTAAAACCTCTATAGCCTCTTTCTTTCATTTCTTGCTTTTTTAAGTTACTTGATACCACTTCAAAGTTAAAGAGTGCTTGGCAAGTACATAGAAGTGTAAAAATTACAGGAAAAGGACCCCCAGAAAATATCTGTAGAGCAGCATTAACATTACGCTGCTTTTTCTTTGCTTGTAGAAAAGGTGTTCTCGCAGAGCACAAAACACATATAATTAGACATAAACAGAGAGTGAATCATTCCTGGAAAAACTCAAATTGCAGGTACAGATCATGTGCATTACTATGTAACATGAAAATTAAAGCAAAAGCCAAAGTTGGCATTCCCTCTTGTTATTGGAATGATAAATGCCACAAAAACCATCACTTTACCTATGATTATCACAGTACCTATCGAACACATTAAACTTTAGGACTATGTTTTCCCTCAAGTATCAGTATGTTAAGAGGTAGGAACAAGTAATATAAAATATTCATGGCATCCACTGCTGCATTTTCATTGGCGCATCAAGACAGAAAAATTTTTTAGCCTTCACAAGCAAGACAGAAACAAAGACTAGAACTTTATCACTGATGGACTCCACAAAGAGAATGAAGAGAGGAAAATGCAAAAGAGCATGTGGTTTGCATCATATGTCATACCTAATGACACAAACATTGACAGGAATTAAAGTAATTTTTGCAGTGGGAGTTGTTACAGATCTTTAACTCCATAGCTTCAACTACTGTGAGCCTCGGCTCATACACTATTTTTTACTAAATGTTATTGAGCACCATATTATACATTCCCAAAATGTGAAATCCTCACAATTAACTCATTCCATGACTTACCTGCACCTACCCTTTTTTCCATAGTTTAAATCCAACACATTCTACAGTTATACAAATGTGTTGCTGACCAAATTACTTCCACACAACTTCAATAATGCAATCCTACAAGAGTAGATTACACAACATATGATGACAATAAGAAATATGCCAAAGATGAATATTGCACCAAATGATGTTAGAAAACTTCCACAGCAGCTTCTCATTGGACCAATAACAAGATTTGTTCATCTGCATTAGCAATTGTTCTGGAGTCAAGATATTCATCCATCAAGAATTATCAACCACAGCAACCCTCACCACTTATCAAATCGCCAAAGAAACAAGGAGTTATCCACCGATGCCCAAGCTCGTCGTATTTCTGGAAATATTCCACATAAAGCTGTTCCTTCTCCACCAGCTGCATTGTATCTTTCAATCAACACCGGAGGCAACTCCCATGTGTCCACAACTTCAACCAAAGGTGGCCACTGTAATATAAAACATAAAAGCATAAAATTCAGTGGCTTCTCAAGCAAGCAAGACAGGATCAGAATATGATTAGCACATTTTAATCAATAGCAATCAATTGAGATGATTTGAGAACTAAATATCAAGCCTCAAGTTATCACATCCAAAAGTAGCAATAATAGTCACCCAAATCACATAGTTCCATGAATAGAAGACAAATATAAAATGTGTAAAACCATATAAGAAATTTAGCATTTTGATGCATAACAAGACCAAGCATAGGAAAATTTCAAGAAGATAGAAAGATGATGTTAAGTTACTATGGGCACAGCACACCAAGTTCAAATAGACAGGAACTTACTTATAGCCTCCCACGACTTGGTTGTTGTTAATTGAGAAGCTCTCTATATATCATGTATATGTTTAACAAGAAAAGATACAATATTAAAACAAGAGCTCTAGCTTGATTAAGAAAATAAGATTCTATAAAATCCCCAGTGATCTGCTAATAATCTCATAATATCACTCTATAATATTTACAGAATATATCCTAATATATGCACAAAATATTTCTTGACAACTGTCTTAGTCTCTGTCTAACATATCACAAGCATTCATACATTTCATTAGATATGTGAGTCACTCAATTCCAAAAAAACAAGAA
>JACGDI010005394.1:1464834-1486979 GCA_014898725.1 Jacaranda copaia
TACTAGTATACAAGACAAAACCCAAATACTTGTCATGAAAGGAAAGCCAGTCCCAAACAATTGCAGATTTCCTATACATTACATTCCAAATCAATATAAAAGTACTCTTAAACTTAATGTCAAAGTTCATTTGACCATCAAAAGGTCTTTTGTTCCTTTCTCCTTACACTACCCACACCAGGAAGGCTTGTTCTTACACTTGCTGCATATCCACAATGCATTATTGAATCAGCATCCCCCTGTCACTACCTTCAATTTCCACAGGACAAAGACCAAATGGAAGTGATCAAAGCTAAATATCATAATTCTGCAACAATTATGACGCAAGAAGAGGAGATTTACAGTGAATCATTCTGTTTAACATTTACAGACCAACTTAAGCATACCCTTCTCTTTTTTAAGTTTACTGGCTGTTATTATAACCTCTCCAGCAGTTTGCACATGTCAAAGCCAAAATAATGGTGGAAGAAGCCTTTTCCAACAATGGAAAACAGTCCAAATAATTTCACCAAAAAAATAAATAAATAAATAAATTCCATGCTTTTGCTAACCACCATGTAAAACTCATCAGTCGTGATGCTGGCATTATGTAGCATGAAAAATACTGAAACCAGAATATCCTTCCCCATCACGCAAGACCATACTAATCTATACATTCCCAAGGAAGCCACACCGACATATAAATTTATTTGTTCACAGCCACTTTGAGTGAGGCAGGAAACAAGTCTTTTATTACCGTTTCTCACACCACAACCAAGTTCGGATTTATCCCATCAAGTATGAAATATCATCATTTCCTCATTGAGGCCAATATACTCAGGTTCTCATAACTTCATGATATCCACAACATAGACCAAAGCTGCATAATATGCCAAATCACAGAGCACATCACTCTATGTTTAAATCCAATTCCCTTTCCACAGGATGCTAGGCACTATAGGAAGTAATGATTGTCCAGCTCCATGACTTTTCACATTAATGGAGACTCCTAGGCACATTCCCATACCAGGTGACATCATACTAACTAATAAAAGGGACACAATCCCAACATTCATGCATGGATTTCAACATGGATCCACTGGTTCTAGTATGTCAATTCTCATGTTGTCTCTTTTTTCACCTCTATGAAAAATGATTATTTAGAGATCAGACTTGTCAAAAAGATAAGCATCTTTTGGGTAATAGCATACTTGATCCCTTATCAGGGGTTTACAATATTCTGTTCCACCATGATATAAAACAACATTTGTACTTCCCAAAGTTCCAACTCTCTTTCATAAAGTGCTTAATGCTTATGAGCAATATTAACTGCTTCCTTCTCCTACAAAACTTACAATTGAATGTCAAGACTAAAGCCAACAACTTCAACCACAAGAGTATTAAAGCTCAAACCTGTGCGTTAATAAATTGAGAATGCAATCCTCTTCTTCACTTTCCAATTCTTGAGAAAACACGGGACGAATAAAAGCATTAACGACTTATGATGTAAAATAAATTTAAAAATACTTTCAAAGATTGCTTTTAGTATCAAATCATCAATAATGAGATAATTTAAAGCAATCAAACATCTTCCAATTATAATTTTCCTTCAAGGTCAAGAAAAAAGACTTTAGATTGCACATTAAAGCACTTTTGAAGGCAGAAATTATTAAGGGCTTTTTTTCCTCCAAAATATGTAGTTTTTCAACTGAATAGCCTTAGAATCTGAACAGATATTTGTACATAGATTTGTGCTATCTCCCTTTCCAGCACCAAATTTTCTTGTCATCTAAGGCTGACTTTTCCATTCAAGAACACCGCAAAATTAGAAGTACAACTAAATCATGGGACAAATACAATAATATTAAAGAAGCAAATCCTCTTCCATGAGTACAGATATATGAGCGTGCTCCCCATCTTCAAAACATTTTTTCTTATATCCCAACCTAAATGTTAAGTAGGCAACCACAACTCTTTCAAATGCCACTTCCATGTGCTGCATTCATAGGCGGTGCTGGTTTCAGATTTCCATCACTCAATGATTGAAAGGCACAGCAATCTGAATCATGGTTTACATATATACAGTCTTCTCTTTCTCTTTCAGCACTTATTCTTCAGAGCCCATAACAAGGTAAATCAAAGGACACAATTCAAAGCCTCAAAGAAATGCTGCCTCGGAGCGTGCTCAGAATATGTAACCCAAAAAACAATTTCCTTTTTTCCTCTGCGCTTATTTTTTTCCTTCTCATTACAAACAATCAAACTAAAGAGAAAAGAAAAGAAAAAGGCAAAAGAAAAAGCCAGTTATAACATAATACAGCTACCTAAAAAAATTGTTACTCCTATTTAAGTACCTTGAATGCTTACGCCAGTCCAGCATACAAATGGGAAAAATGAAATGCTCCAGAAATTGAATCAATAGTCGAAACACGCGCATAATGAAAATATAAATAATACGAGAATTACCTCCCGGGGGTGAGCGGAATAGGGATGACTAGAATATCTAGACGCTTCCAAGGCTTCTTCGAGGTCGAGCTGCACCGCGATTTCTCGGCCAATTCGGTCGCTGACGACCAGCCCCGCATTGGTGACGTCACGCATCACTACCTCGTTTTCCCAAGCAACCATCTCCGAGTAGAAACAACGAAATGTACAATAAACTGTTTTTCTTCTTCTAATCACCCCGGGATTCTCAGTTCTAGTACCCTAGGGCTTGAACATGGACACTGCAAATTCAAGCCCTAGATCAAATAGCGGAGAAATTTTGCGAACAACTTATCGACATAAGAAAGAAAAGAAATGAGATTTCTGATGTGGAGAAAATTTATGGAGGGAATTTCAGAGGGGCTATTGGAGGGATTTGAAGATTAGGGTTTTGGCGGTGGCGGACAAATTATGCGAAATTTTCAAAATCCGGGTGGGTATAAGAGTCGTTTTACCTCTCTCCGCTTGTTTGCAGCTATTCAAAATTTCTCTTACTTCGTATAATTTGGTCCAACTGTCAAAGGGATCCGGTGGGAAAATAATTATTTGCATTTTTCCTTTCACTTTTGCGCTGGTGAGTGGTGAATTTAAAAATGGGACGCTTATTTAAGAGTACAAAAAGCATTTTTTGATTTTGTGATCAGTTTTCATTTGATTTTTTTTAAAATAAATTTTTTAATTTTATTTAAATTTTAAAAATCACTTCCTCTCACTTCATTTGATAAAAATATTATTAAGTATAATATTTTCATTCATTTTTTTTACTTTTTCATCATCCACACAAACAAATAATAAACCTTAGCATATGTACTTTCATTACTAGAATAGAAAGAAAAGAAAAAATGTAATAAACTCCACGACGAAAACGAGAATAATCGTCAGAGCCAACAACCACCAACTCAACATTTGCATTATCTTTTCTTCTCTTTTTATTTTCATCATTTTCGAGTTTTTTCTTTTCCTCAGTTGTTGCTGAGTTTTTTCCAGTAATAAAGGTGAAGTGTTCAATCAAATATTGGGGAGTTGCCGTTACAAAAACTAACTCCATATAATGTCTGTTAAAAATAGTATAACTTTAATGGGCATATATATTACTCTCATAAGAAAATGGAGTGAAATCAATGTCAAACTTTTCAGTTTACAATATATAACTCCACATCAAAGATTATACGTGAGTTTGACTAAAAACGATGATGTCATGACTATGATCTTACTACATTTGACATTAAAAATGATCATTATTGACATCTTGGTAAACCGAAATGATGAATCAAATAGTAGTGCAAAGAAGAGCAATGATGTTTTAAGGTAATACCTCTATAAAATTTAAACTATACTGCAATTTATAAAGTTTTATATTTGAAGTGTTCTGAAATTGTACTTTATTTATTTGAAAATCTTTCTCTACTTGGAGAGTTCAACATTATACTTCATTGCAAATAAAATTGTACTTCATCTCACAAAAATTATACTCTATTATATAAGTTTTATACTTCAAGTATTCTACTAATAGATTATCCAAAATTATACTACAACTTCTAGTTATTTATACTCGAAGTGTTTTCAAATTGTACTCTCAATTTTCTAAAACTATACTTAATTTTACCAAAATCTGTATTATATTCATTGAAGTTCTATACTTAAAATGTTCTATTTATTAATTATCCAAAACTGTATTATAGTTGCTAGAGTTTTATACTTTAATTATTCTGAAACTGTACTTCATTTTATACAAAATTTATACTCCAATTATTTGAAATTGTACTTCATTTCACATAAAATTATACTCTATTATTTAAGTTTTATATTTCAAGTGTTCTACTAATTGATTGTCTAAAATTATACTGCTCTTGCTAGCAGTTTATACTTTAAGTGTTTCCAAATTGTACTTCTTTAATCTAAAATTATATTTTAGTTTACAAAATCTGTACTCTATTTGAAGTTCTATTTTTAAGTGTTCTATTTATTGATTATCCAAAATTATACTGTAGTTGCTAGGATTTTATACTTTAAGTATTCTAAAATATTACTTTATTTTATCTAAAATTGTATTTCTGTTTTTTGAAATTATATTTTATTTTATATTTCATTGTACCT
Organism: Jacaranda copaia; assembly: GCA_014898725.1. Taxonomy (NCBI): domain Eukaryota; kingdom Viridiplantae; phylum Streptophyta; class Magnoliopsida; order Lamiales; family Bignoniaceae; genus Jacaranda; species Jacaranda copaia. Next base: position 1,469,395 of record JACGDI010005394.1, read on the forward strand.
AAACTTGTACTCTATTTATTGAAGTTTTATACTTCAAGTGTTTCTAAATTATACTTCATTTTATCTAAACTTGTATTTCAGTTATCTGAATCTATTATTTAAATTTTATATTTCAAGTGTTCTACTAATTATCAAAAATTGTACTGAAATTGCTAAGGTTTTATACTTTAGGTGTTCTGAAATTGTACTTCACTTTATCTAAAATTATATTTCTATTTTTTAAAATTATACTTCATTTCACCTAAACATATACTCTATTCATTAAAGTTATATACTTTAGGTATTCCAAAATTGTACTTTATTTTATCTAAACTTGTACTTCAGTTATTTGAATCTATTATTTAAGTTTTACACTTCAAGTATTCTACTAATTATCAAAAATTATACTGCAATTGCTAATAATTTATATTTTAGATGTTTTGAAATTGTACTTCTTTTTATATAAAATTGTATTTTTATTTTCTGAAATTATACTTCATTTTACCTAAACATGTAATCTATTCATTAAATTTCTATACTTTAAGTATTTTGAAATTATATTTCATTTTTTTTAAACTTGTACTTCAGTTATTTGAATATATTATTTAAGTTTCAAGTGTTCTACTAATGGATTATCCAAAAATTATACTTTATTTGTCAACTTCAAGGAATTAAGTCGAGGAGGAAAGAGGTTCGACCAATGCATCACATAATGAATTGGCTTTAATTGGCAACTCAATTGATGCATGGAGGAATTATATATATGGAAAGGGTCAAACATAGGAGTATTCACGGTTCGATAAACTGGCCAAACCGAATCAAAATCAAAATTTTAGTATTCAGTTCGATTTTGATTTTTTTGTACCGATTAATCGAACCAAACTGAACCAAATTGAATATTAGTGCATAATATTAAGATATATTATATTGTATATATAATATATATAGTGATATATTAATAATATAAATATATATCAATATAATATTATATATAGTAATATATATTTATATATATTGTTAATTAATATATATAATATATATTAGTATTAATATTAATATTAAAAATTCAATATTTCAATTTTTAACCAAACCAAATAAAAAAAATTCGATTTTAACCAAACTGAATGGTTAGCCGAAGTTTCGGTTCGATTTGTATCGAATGAACAAACATTTAAGAATATTCAGAAGTTCAGAATTATGCTTAAGAATTATATGATGTCTACTTTTCGGTTATTTAAATATAAGAAAAATGACAACAAAAAAATTATAGCCGTTTGTCCGAGATATCAATTATTTTGTACCATAATCAGGGAGAACTATATTTGATTACATGAAAATTGTACTTTATTTTGGCATTTTTGCGTGTTGTTTGAGATATCAGTTATTTTGTACCCCAATCTGGAAGAATTATCTTTGATTTCATGATAATTGTATTTTATTTTGGCAATTATATATTTGATTTAGCGTGAAATTAGCATTTTTTCATATTATCCGAGATATCAGCACTTTTGTACCTCAATCTGAAAGATTTATACTTGATGTCATAACATTTGTACTTTATTTCGGCCATTATGTACTCCATTCCTTAATATTTTTACTAATATTGTTGAATTGAAATTTGTTCAATGATTTGCTTTTTAAGTTTTGGTAATTAATAACCAAACTCTAAAAATGTGTGTAATATTTATCATATGAATAAAATAATATTAAAGCTTTAAAGTGTTAACAACTAATGTTCAACGAATGATTGTTATCGATCGTAATAATATAAAGAATACTTATGCTTTCAAATATGTAAATAAATGAACATCTGATGATAATATCCACCCTATCACCCGTACAAATATGTACTTTACCTGATCCAATAATTTCAAAATATTGTACTTGACCATCACTATAATTATTGGAGACTAATTATTCAATTGCAAGAAATGTACTTCAATACAACACAATTTATACTTTATTTGTCTTATATTTGTACTTCATTTCTATCATATTGTGCTTAAATTCACTATTTAATTTTAATTGAATTGAAGTGTACTTCAACATAATATTATTTATACTTTATTTGTTCAACGTTTGTACTTCATTTCCATCATATTGTATTTAAATTCATTATCCGATTTCAAATGAATTGAAGTGTATTGCAACATAACATCATTTATACTTTGAACACATAACATCATTTATATTTTATTTGTTCTACGTTTGTACTTCATTTTCATTATATTGTCCTCAAATTCACTGCCCGATTTCAATTGAATTGAGGTGTATTTTAACATAACATCATTTATACTTTGTTTCTTCAATATTTGTACTTCATTTTCATCATATTGTACTCAAATTCACTGTCCGATTTTAATTGAATTGAGGTATACTTTAACATAACACCATTTATGCTTTGTTTGTTCAACATTTGTACTTCTTTTTCATCATATTGTACTTAAAATCATTGCCTTGTTTCAATTTAAATGAGGTGTACTTCAACATAACGCCATTTATACTTTGTTTGTTCTACGTTTGTACTTCATTTTTATTATATTGTACTCAAATTCACTACCTAGTTTTATTTTAAATGAAATGTACTTCAACATAACACCAATTATACTTTATTTGTTTTACGTTTGTACTTCATTTTCATCATATTATACTTAAATTCACTGTCTGATTTCAATTTAAATGAGATGTACTTCAATATAATACTATTATATTTTGTTTATTTTACATTTATACTTCATTTTCATCATATTATACTTAAATCCACTACCTGATTTTAATTGAATTGAGATGTACTTCAACATAACACCATTTACACTTTGTTTGTTCTATGTTTGTACTTTATTTTCATCATATTGTTTCTAAAATATACTGCATATACACAGATTATATACTACACTTTCAATTAATATATATTATAGGCTTGAATGTTTTTATACTACAAATGCTTCTCAAATATACTACAGATACACAAATTATATACTACACTTTCATTTAATATATACTGCAGACTTAAATATTTTGTACTACAGTTGCTTCTAAAGTATACTGCAAATACACAAATTATATACTACACTTTCAGTTAATGTATATTGTAAGCTTGAATGTTTTTGTACTACAAATATTTTTAAAATGTTCTGCATGTACACATATTATATACTATAATTTCATTTAATTTGCAAGTTTGAATATTCTGTTCTGCTGATATTTCTAAAATGTATTGCATTTACACAGATTATATACTATAATTTTGCCTAATGTGAACTGCAAGCCTGAATGTTTATACTACATTTGTTTCTAAAATGTACTGCAGTTACATAGATTATGTACTATACTTTTGTCTAATGTGAACTGCAAGATTGAATATTTTGTACTACAGATAATACACTACCACTTTTAGATAGTTTCAATATATAATTTTAGGTAAAAAAAAGTATAAACCCCAAGAAGGTGAAGTACAATTTTCATACCTTTCAAGTACAATTAAAAACTTCCCATCTCACAACAAAAATCATATATATATATCAAATGGGTTTAAGTGTTTAACAACTAAAAAAGGAATAAAAATCGTAAACATGAGAAAATAGATAAGAAATAAGTGTAACACAAAAAAGTCATAGACATTTAAAATTGTAAATGCAAAAAATAATCATTTATTTCTTTTACTCACTTTTTTTATACTGCGCTTCTTGTTACCGCTGTTTCTCTTTCCATTGTCGTAGAAAAATAGCAGAAATTTGCGTATCTTTTCTTTTTGCTCTTCTTCTTCTAGCGTCAATGGCAGATGAATGGTTTTGTGCCCTTTTGTTTGGTCGCTTGGAAAAATTGTCTATTTTAGGAAAAGAAAAAAGAAAAGGAAAGCATCTTCTTGAAGGAAAAAACACATTTCTCATATATTTTTGTTGTTTTTTCAACTATAAGAGTATATAAGTCTTTCTAAAAGAAATGGGGAGTGATTTCTAAGTTTTGTGAAAAAGTAGGGAGTTTAGTATATAAAAATTTAAATGGAGACTAAATACTAAAATGAAAATAGGTTTACAGATTTTTTTCAATTAATCATTTAAAAATTGATGGACTAAGCTGAGAAATATTTTTGTGAATAATACAAAATCAATAAATCTTGTCTTATATGTTGAGGGGCTCGAGCTCGCATATGAGCTCAATGCTTATCCTTTCTATACTTATTTTTGTGACAAATTTATCTATTAATACATTCTAATATGATTAGCATAGAACTTTTTAATACAAAATTTTTGTTATTGCATGTCAATAAGGTAATTACAAAATTTGTTAATGCATGTCAATAGAGTAATACAATATAAATATGTTTGTTTTGAAATATTAAATTGGATATAACATTTATTCAACTTAGTACCACATGTGTTTTGAATGATGAAGACCTATTATTATTGTTTTGATCCCATACCGAAACTACTCATCTAGGGATGAGATGTAGAAAGTGAGATGTCCCTACCCAACCTCATTTACTATTTATCAACAAAATAAAATATCCAAAGTATTTTCATAATCCCAAGACAAGTATTGTATACTAAAAATTAAATTAACTACGTGGTGGACTTTGAAGTAAAATAAAATTTAATTAAACTTGTTGAGGTTATTGTTTGTCACACTAGATATCTCGATCTGAGAAATAATTTGTGAAAATGGTACGGGGTGGAACCTGCAACCACATAACGAACATTAGGCTAGCTAAGAGGGTCTTTGGTTAAAATCCTCCGATTGTTAAGTCAGTCACTCGACCTCAAATAGGATTGAGCAAAGTAATAGTTATAGGAGAGTGTTTTATTACCGTTTTACTGGGGGGTTCATACATTTATAGTGTTTGCTTGTTGGTAGAAGGATGAATTTAGCCTCAAGAGGCTTCTTGCGTAATTTCCATGAATAGGGGTAATTTAGGTCATTTTGACCTGAACTCGTATATAGCAACTGTTGACCAATTTAGTATTGTTTAAGCGATTAAGTTGAAGCAAAAATGACACCATACCACCATTAATGCAGAGGTGACAACATTATTGGCGGAAGTGATATGCAGTCATAGCAATAAATGTGGATAGAGAGATGGTTGAGGCATATTTAATACGACAGAAGTGGTGATTAAGTTCACCACAAATAGCCGTTAAACAATCTGTTTTGCAGATATAGTGGTTTCAGTCAAGAAGACCGGCCTGTTGTTGCCAACCAAGCTTGAGTGGTCGACCAAAAAACTATTCTTCGACCTCACGATTGAACTAGGGCTTGATTCTATCTGGACCTAGTAAACTTATTGAGCCTAAGGGGACGTAATGAGCTGGCCCCATATCAAAACTATTTAAGTTCATGGACAAATAGCATTTACTTGAACAAACTCAATATTTTATTTTATTTCTATCATTAATATAATTGTTAAATATAAAAATTTTATCAATTTTCAAAAAACTTGGATTTATTAATGACTCATATTGAAGTACGCTTATACTCACAATAGTAAATTTTTAAGTATTTGGAATAAATTGTAAATTAATAAATATATATTATAAATATAATGATTCATTAAAATACAAACATGATGACTATTATTAATTAACTAATTTATCATTTGAACGATCTTATAAAATATATATATATATAATATTTATTTAATTATTTGATTACATCCCTCGTTTCATCTCATATTGCATCAATTATTTTTCATTCGATCGGACAAAATAAACGGCACCTATACATACCTCTGTAACATGCCACTTGACTAAGGCACTCACGGTCTCATTCTCATACTTGGGTGATTAAATAAATATTTTAGTCCTTGCCCGAGAAGAGCAATTGCAATTTATAATTTAGGATTTACGTGATCATATATATAATGTTTGACAAAACTTCTTTTAGGATAAAAGATTCTATAATGAAATAATTTGAATATTATTATATTTGATAACAAATTAAATCTTAATCATATCCCAAACACAAAGTGACATAGCTGTGAATCAAACTTTTGTAATAGGGGAAGAGGGGGAGAGGAGGAGATGACGGATCGATTGGTATAATAGTCTTGTTTAGCTGATAAGTTATGTTGATCGTGATAATGTATGTTTGATTTGAGGTAGACTCTTTATGAAAATACTTGAATATTAAACCTAAGGGTAAATAGTAGGCACCGCCAACATAGAAGGGTATGTGTATTTTGGCTCACAATCATAGTAAATGTGTGAAATGATTACTCAATATTTAATAAATATACTTGAATATCCCCTCATTACATTTTCCAGTAGAATATTTCATCGAACATGATGAAATACTTTGAGCATGTAATACTTTACCTCCTCAATTTTAACAAAATACACATTTAACAACCCAATCATTCTAAAGTATCACAATTTTTTTTTTTTTTTGTGGAATAGAGTAAAATATTTTATAAAAAATATTATCACACACTAGTCACTTGTCAATATATGGACAGTTAAACCCGTTTGAGCAATCATATGATTTCAAATTAATTTCATGATTATGTTTTACTTGGTTTATATGCATGAGATGATTAAAATTAATTTTTAAAATTATATAATAATTGATTTTTATATCAATGTAACATTATGAATATTTGTTAGCAAATGATATTTAAATATTTTTAATTTAAATAGAGCAATAAATGAGAGAGATAATGTTGGTACTATGATATACATTATTTGCTATCAATAGTAGTCCAACTAACATCACCTATCTTATTCCTATTCAAATTAATTGAATAATATATGGTAACAATTTTTGACAAAATATATTACTTTATTCCATCAAAATAAAATTTTAATGCTAAGAATAACATTTTAAAATACCTTAGGAAGTTAAATGTAAATTTTTTAAATCATCAGGAGCAAAGTGTAACATCTTTAAAATATATTACCGAAAAATTGGAACATGAATTATTTAAGTACATTTAACAAATGTTAAATAGTCGTTCCACACACTTTCAATAATGGAGGGATAAAGTGCAAATGACCATATACATGAGGTTGTCTACCTTTTACCCTAAACCTAACGACCTAAGTGCATCCAGCTTTGGAGGCGAGCTCTATAAATTGAGTACTAGACATAGCTGGCAAGGTGTGGTCCCCGGTGATCTTGAAGCTTGGAGACGGTTAAGCACAAAATATAATTGGTGTTGGTTTTCTTTACTTTGTTTTAGGTTAAATTTCTGCGTAATATATCTTCCACCTCAACCCAACAGGGCCAACACTTTCACCTCCACCCCAGCCCTTCTAGAATACCTTGACAATATTATTTGGTACATATTTCTACTTTTTATTTAATGTATGATAAATGTAAACTTGATTTTTAGATTACCATTTTGTAAAAAATTAGGAATTAGAAATATGCATTCAAGAAATGCATTTTTTAATAATTTTTAATCTATTTTATGAAAAAAAGAAAACCTCTTTACATTTATGACCCTGCTGCACCAATTTTTTATATAAATTATAATATTAAATATATTAAGGGTGAAGAATATTTTTAAAGTCTCAAATGTGATTTTACTCATTGATAAAAAAATAACTACTACTTCTCGAGTTATGGGTTTTCTCCTTCACTTTCTTTTTTCCCCTACCACAATCCGCAAACGAACCACATAATATTCTTGATTTAATTCCACAAATTTCTTTGTAATTATTCTCGGCCTAGAATTTAGAGGGCATTTATGTGAGCTTATAAGCTCCTCAAAATATTTTATAAGATGTTTGAAAGTTTATAGAATGTGAGCATGTGTTTGGTAGTTTTTTTTGAAAAAAAGTTTATAAGCTTATAAAATAAGATGTTATGGGCTTCTATAAACTCTTTCTAAAAAAGTAAGGAGTGTCTAACTTAGAGAGTGTTTGGCTTAACTTATTTTAAACACCTTATAAGCTACTACATCTTATAAGATGTTTTTTGAGTTTATAAGATGTTAGATCTTATTTTTAAAATAAGTTGTTGAAATATTTGGATAAAATAAGATCTTTGAACTTATAAGATGTTAATAATGGTAATTTTATAATTAAAATTGTTAAAAATGAAGGAGCTTATTAAAATTTTAAAAATACGTTAAGGTCTCCCTACTTTTTTAAAAAAAGTTTAGAAGCTCTTAACATCTTATTTTAGGATGTTATAAGCTCTTTTTTAAAAAAAATTACCAAATATTTTTTATCAATTTATAAGCTCTTAAACATCTTATAAGATGTTTTGAGGAGCTTATAAGCTCACCCAAACACCCTCTTATTTTGAATATCTTAACAAGCTAGTTTAATTTTAATAATATTAATTATAAAAATGTCATTACTAATATCTTATAAGCTATAAGATATTATTTTATCCAAACACTTTAAAAATTTGTTTTTAAAATAAGATCTAACATATTATAAGCTTTATAAACATCTTATAAGATGTATGAACTTATAAGATCTTTTAAATAAGATTAGCCAAACACCCTCTTAGTCTAAAGGAGTGGTGTTAAAAGAAGAAAAAAATTTAGAAGCTCTATAATTACTCATACTTCATGGAACTTTGAAAAGAGAAAGCAACAATGTTTTGGTAATGGATTTTTTATTTTAAACCGATGTGGAAATAATTTGTCATGATCATCACATAGGTTTGTGCTAATTGTGAATTAATATTCATGTTATTTAGTATGATTATTATTGTCACTGAATTGTTATTTGTTTAGACTCTTTGCAAAAATTAAGGTTTCTATTGTTTATCATTACAATTGATATAAAAAATTAAAATAAAATTATGCACGTAGAGATGGCACGTGACAATTGCTCTATATAACAAAAAGCATTTTGCACACTCATAGTGACAATTAAATGCTATACCAAATCTTAAACTACCAACTACACAATTGATTTAAGTTTTTTAATTTTTTTTATTAGTATGAAATGACAAAATACAAACAATATAGGTAAATTGCAATGAAAATTTTCTATCTATACTGTACATATAAGTTTCTTATAGGCTCAAAGTGGCAAATATACCACATTACACTAAATTTTAAACTATCAATGGTATCATTAATTTTCAATTATCTAAAATTCCTTTCTCACTCCTTATGAAATGACAAAATACAATCAATATGGTCAAAACATAAAAGAAAACTTATGGAATATATAAGGCAATTATATATCACATTTTTTAACTTCTGAGCCGAGAATTACTCATTATATATGAGTTTATATTGATTGATAATTAACATTCCATGTTATTTAATGTGGTCATTAATTACACCATGATTTATCTATAATATATAAAAAATGAGTATTTTAATATCTATCAACATAATTAGCATCAAATTATAACAACCTAAATTTATGCATACAAGAAAGACGTGTCACGACAACTAGTTTAACAAATTCAAGAAAAATATATGACAACATATTCAAATTTTATGCGTGGATAAAGTATTTGAATAATATATCAGAGCATTTGTGTCAATGAATTTATGTCATTAATTACAAGCTTTATTATAAATTTTAAAATGCCAAAAAACTATTGAATAATGTATTAAATGCATATTTTTCCTCTATTACACCCTTAAAAAATATAACATTTATTAATTTACTTTTGTTGTATGGGAGAGAGTTTGGAATATTTGTGAAAACCGTAAATTAACGTGTTGACACAATTACACCAAGGAGATGAAACAAAGTCAAATGGAGAAAAGAGAAACAAAAAAATGCAACATAAGACACAATTACTTTTGTTGTGAAAAAAAAAAGAACTAAAAGATAAAAAGAGGAGAATTTTGTAAAAGTGCATAGAAATAAAAGAAATGAAAGAGGAAAATGAAAAATGAAACAAAAGAAACAACAGGAAAAATAGCTAAAAATAGAGAAAACTGAAAGGAGCAAATTTGATTTTTTTTTTTTTTTAAAGAAACAAAGAATAGAAGGGGAAAAACAGTGAGTGGAATCAAAGAGCTAAACTATGCACTCTTAGATATGAAACGAAATTAATGATGCAAAATTATTGCTGTTAAAAAAAGATATTTTAATTTGAAATAATAAAAAGAGTACCCATCCAACTATTTGGTAAATTAAATTGAAAACCACATATATTAAGCACGTTATACTTATGTCTAAATTGCAGAAATTCAACCATTAGCAATTGTGAGGATTGCCCAGTTGAAAATTTGAAAACCTACCGACAAATCCACAACAAAAAAACAGTTCAACGAGGTTTTAGAACTCCACATTAAATTTACATGAGTTCAAAGATTGCATTGTTATTCAATGAAATTAATATTCAAGCAGTACATTTTATAATAACAAACATTTTGAAAAAAAAAAAAAAACTAAGAAGAAAAAAGAAAAAAATGAAAAATTGGAGAGAAAAAATATTAAAAAGAGAAAAAGTAACTACTTCTGTAGTTATGAGAATTAAAAAATAATAATAAAGATATTTTAGGAAGATTGCTAGCTCGATCCAAAATATATATCAAAGAAGGGGTAGGTGCTTTATATACATTATATATTATTTAAATTTTGTCAAAAATAGTATAATCTCTAGATTTCTTAACTAATACAACAAATTCTTTGTATTCATATTGTGCACACAAACTTTTAAATTTGATTCCAATTAAGTAAATTATATGTATTCTCTAAATTTCATTTATTATCAATTATTCTTTTCTATTCTTGCATTCTCTCAAGATTTTTTCCCCACAATTAATTCTTCTAATTTAGCCTTTTACCAATATTATTCTTACAAAATCTTTAAATTTTATTTATTGCCAATTATTTACGTGCCTTCTATTCTCCCAAGATTTACTCCTAACAACTAATTCGAAGATGCTGAACATTTCAATTCTCTCTAATTCTCACAATTAATATTAACCAAATCTGCTCATCTGTAACCTTACCACCATCATCATCAGAGTTTCCTAATCTTTCTTAGCCAGCAATTAATGATTTTATTGTATCTTTGTGTTAGGACAACGTTAGGCTGATTTTGACATATTTATTGCCTCAGACTTGAAAGAAAGAGCCTATACCTATGTAAGGCGCATGCCTAATTAACCCTAGCGTAGCTCTATCCATCTGTCTATCTATATATACCGCATGTACCAGTCAAAAGTCTCATACACAACCCCGCGCCCCCCCGGCCCGCTAGACCCTATGGATCCAGAGCAATAGTTACTCGCTTAAATATCACTCTCTGAGCTGAGTTGCCAAAGCTTTTTCTTGGGAGAATCAATGGAGGTTTTGATCATGGTGTTTTCTTGGGTGGCTTTGTGCCTCTTTTTGTGCTTTTTTCGGTTGAAATGGAATGAAGTTCGATGTCACAGAAAAGGGTTGCCCCCGGGAATCATGAGATGGCCTTTGTTTGGTGAGACTAATGATTTCGCGAAGCAAGGACCTGAGTTTATGAAAAAAAGAAGAGCAAGGTTAGTTTTCGCTATCTCCTTGTGTTTCTTTCTTCTTCTTGTCTGAGGATCATCGGTTTTTACATGTTACAAGATTTTGTTTTTTGTTTTTTTTTAATAAATTCGCACGTATACGTTGTCCAAAGTCATTAAAGTTGGAATCCTATATCTTGATGTTATCAAATTAAATGACCACTTGATGTTATATATTTTGAATTTTGATACGAAGAGTATTTTTTGAATTGATTAACAATTGGTTTGATGTTCAAGGGTGAAAGCAAAATTTCTAAAGATGTCGATTTGAATGTATAAGGGTCAAAATTGTAGTGATAAATATATCCCTCTATAATATCATCCTCAAATTCACGTGCAACACTAATACCAAATCAAATATGAATAGTGGGTCCTAAATTAATTTTTCATCTCATTATAAAATCGTGAAAAATGCAATGAAAATTCCAAAAAATATGACAACCTTAAGATGAAGCTATTATAATGCAAAATCCCCTAACTTTTCACAAAATCAGAAAAGAGAAAGATAATAATATCATATTTGATGAAATAGTTATATGATTTTACTATCAAAATACTGTGTGATCTATACAATGAAATATGAAAAATAATAAAAATCAAATAAAGTGAATCTTAATAGTGATTCATACATTACATTATTTGTATGTAAGTGGCAAATACATCCGTAGACATGTTAATTTTTGTTCAATTGAAAAGTAACGCATGTAAAATAATATGCTAGATATTAATTTAAAATTTTTATTTATTTCTTGGAATTTACTAAATTGAATTCCAAAAAATAAATAGTTGGTTTTAATTAATAATTTAGTATTTATTTTATACTCAAATTAAATATTGACAAGTGTCAAAGATGGAGTGTCTATTCTTATGGATAAATCAAATCAAAAATATTTGATATTATCTTATCAAAGAGATAATAGTCGAAGGAATTCAACTCAATCTAGAAGTCTTCAATCAAGCGCCTATTTAAAGGGGGTGACCAAAGCTCATTCAACACACAACACAAATTACAGCAAGTAAGAGGAACTTTGAAAAAGTTTAACAATTCTTTCAATCAAATTTAAAGAGATCCACAGCCTTTAAGGCGTTCTTTGCGAAGCCCATTATATTTTAGTGTACGATTCAGAATTAAAGTGTAGAGCCATCAAATTGGCATTTAAGACATTTTTTGCGTAGCTTATATATTTTGGCATTTGATTCGAGATTGCCCTTGAATTAGCGTTATTTTATTCAAATCAAATTTAAGGAGATCTACAGCATTCAAAGCGTTTTTCGTGGATTTCATATATTTTGGCGCTTGATTTGAGATTAAGGTGTGAAGCTCTCAAATTGGTGTTATTTCTTCAAATTAAATTTAAAGAGATCCAATGTGTTCTTTGCGGAGTTTATTAAATTCAAGATCATATTTGAAAGGCAAGAATTAAAGGATTAGATTAAAGATTGAATCCATAATTGATAGATTTTAATTTTATTTTATTTGTATAATATTTCTTGTCTTGTAATTTTATTTATTGCAAGCAAAGAAATTTGCACTTACAAATTTTGGCACGCCCAATAGGACGATCTCTACCTCTCATTTCTTTCCTTCATCAAAATTAGAGTATCAGATGGCCACCAATAAGACTACTGCATTGACAGTTTCTACCTCAAATTCCTCAAGTATTGGAGCAAAAAGTGTTGGCGTCATCACAAGAAGTATATCCAAGAAGTTGCAATCATCTTTGGAGGTGGCTCCTTTACTTGCTATAGAAAAGTTGTTGTCACATTTTATTGATATGAATAAAGACGGTGGAGGCTCAAAGAAAGAATTTGCATCATCCATTCCCCATTCAACATCAAATTCCTCAAGCATGGCAACGGTGATGGTCACAAGTGCTACACCTTGGATGAACAAATTACAAATTTGACAAAGGCTATTGAAGGACTCACGAAGCATGTCTAAGAGTGAGATTTTCGAATATCTAAATTGATGAGCAAAGTGGACAATCTTGATTCTAGCTACATGGTGGAGAAATAAATTAAGGCTCAGGATGAAGGTGAAACATCTACAAAAAACCAACTAGCTGAAAATGAAAAGACTGCAAATAAAGAAGTACAAGTTTCCTCTAATGAACTAGTTCCCATTAACATATTGAAGGAGTTCATTATGGAAACTATCAAAGATAAGCTTAATGGAAGTTCTAAGTCGTCTATGACTTTCTCCAAGCTATATACTCAAAAGATTGATAACTTGAAAATGCCAATTGATTATCAGCCCTCGAAGTTTCAGCAATTCAATGGCAAAGACAACTCAAAGCAACATGTGGCTCATTTTATTGAGACTTGTAATAATGTTGGGACATTTGAAGATCAGCTAGTCCAGTAAATTGTTCGATCATTAAAGGATGATACTTTTGATTGGTATATTGATTTGGAGGCATGCTCTATTGATAGTTGGGGGCAATTGGAACAAGAGTTCCTCAATCATTTCTATAGCACTTGAGGGATAATCAGTATGATTGAACTCACCTACTCTCACCAGTGGGAAGAAGAATTAGTTATTAAGTACATCAATTATTGGAGAAATTTGAGTCTTAACAACAAAGATCAATTGTCAGAAGTTTTAGCAATTGAGGTGTGCATTCAAGGAATGCATTGGAGTCTTTGCTACATACTTCAAGGAATTAAATCAAAAACTTTTGAAGATTTAGCAACTCGTGCACATAATATTAAAATGAGCATGAATTTTGATGAATAAGAAGATTCAAGTGATGTTGATGATGATAAAGATGTTGGGGGCAACTAATTTTCATCTTCGAATTTCTTATGCTCCTTGAAATGAGTCTAAATTATCAATAATACTCCTAGATAAAAGTATAAACTATCTAAAATTCTCAACTCCTCAAGTATCTAAATTCGAATTTCTAAGTTTCCAAGTCGTCAAATCCATAACTCAAGTTTCCAAGTCTCCAAATCTATGACTCAAGTCCAAGTCTTCAAGTTAGCACTCAAGTCTCTAAGTCTCTAAGTCTAAGACTCAAATTTTTAAGTTCCCAAATCAAAGACTCAAGTCCCAAGTCTTCAAATTCAAGATCATATCTCAAGTTTTCAAGTATTCAAGTAAAGGCTCAAGTTTTGAAGTCTTCAAATTTAAAACTCAAGTTTGCAAATCTCTAAATCCACAACTAAGTTTTCAAATTTAAGACTACAGTCTCCAGATGTCCAAATTCAAGATTCATGTCTTCAACTTTCCAAATCAAAGACTCAAATTTTCAAGTTCAAAACTCAAGTCTTTAAATTCCAAATGCTCCTAGATATGAGCATAAACTACCTGAATTTTTAAATTAAACTTTTTTTATGTGCTTCCTGATAAGAGTTTAAACTGTCGATAAGGCTCCCACATACAAGTATAAACTATCTAAATATTCAAAATCTTTATATATGCTCCTTGATATGAACTTAAGCTTTCTATAAGGCTCCTAGGTAGCACAAACTATCTAAATATTTAAATTCTCCCTATGTACTCCTTGATAAGAGTGTAAATTGTCTATTAAGTTAAACTTAAGTAAACTTTTGGACATGAGAATAAATTGTCAACTAAATTCAAGTGGACTCCTTGACACAAATATAAAATGTCTATTCAAATTAAATATGCTCCTTGATGCATGAGCCTAAACTGTATGTTACTTTTGGCCCGTATGATTATCAACTACATACGACACCATCTTCAAAAGAATATTTACTACCAATTATGTTACGATTTGATCCTTTTATTGGACACCATAGCTTAAGGATCACTTGTAAGATTTTTTGTCATAGACATATTTGAAAAAATAGAGAGAATAGGGAAATTATCAAATATTTTAAACCTTGCCTCTTTCGTGGATTATTGACATGTTTTTCGCCAAGTCTTGAAGTGGGGGCATTTGTAGACAAATTAATTTTTGGCTAATTGAAAAGTGACACGTATAAAATAATATGCTAGATATTAATTTAAAATTTCTATTTATTTCTTGGAATTTACTAAATTTAATTTCAAAAGATAAATAGTTAATTTTAATTAATGATTTAGTATTTATTGTACAAGTGTCAAAGATGAAGTGTTAATTTCTATTTAATATTTGATATTATCAAATCAAAGATATATGATATTATCTTATTGAAAAGATATTCGTTGAAGGAATTCAAGTCAATTTAGAACTCTCCCATCTAGTGTCTATGTAAATGGGGTGACCAAAGCTCATTTAACACACAACACAAATTTCAGCAAGCGAAATGAACTTTGAAGAAGTTTAGCAATTCTCTCAATCAAATTTAAGGAGATCCACAGCATTCAAGGCATTCTTTGCGAAGCTCATCATATTCTGGTGTATGATCCAGGATTAAGGTGCGGAGCCCTCAAATTGATGCTAATTTATTCAAATCAAATTTAAGAAGATCCTTGGCATTTAAAGCATTCTTTGCGGAGCTCATAAATTTTGGCATTTGATTAAAGATTAAGGTATGGAGCCATCGAATTAGCGTTATTTTATTCAAATTAAATTTAAGGAGATCCATGGCGTTCAAGGTATTCTTTGTGAAGCTCATATATTTTGGAGTTTAATTTGAGATTAAGGTGCGAAGCCCTCGAATTGGCATTATTTCTTTAAATCAAATTTAAGGAGATCCAAATTGTTCTTTGTGGAGCTCATTAAATTTAAGATCATATTTGAAAGGAAAGAATTAGAGGATTAGATTAGAGATTGAATCCACAATTGATAGATTTTAATTTTATTTGTATGATATTTCTTAGCCTGTAATTTTATTTATTGCAAGCAAAGAAATTTGTGCTTGCAACATCGTATCAATTTTTTGGATTCCAAAGTTAAAGTTAAGGCTCTTTCTTAATTTAATTATCAATCCATAGTTCAATTATTGAGAAAAGCGTATTAAGAAATATATCTATACATATACTATTATAAAATGGAAGACAATTTTATTGTACAAATGGAAGTTACTTTCCAAATTTTTACAAATTTATCCTTGGAACTTTTTGTTAGTTGGAAAGATTAATGTAAAATGATGGATCGGTAAAATTGAAAATTACAATGCATTTATGGTAGTTCTCATACCATTTTTTTATGTTCCAAATTTATACTCATACTCACTGGACAAGCACAATGAAAGTAGGGTATAATTGTAAAACATAATTTGAAACCACAACCCACGTCCCCAACTTTCATATTCTCTAGGTCACTCAAATTTTGAAACCAAAACCTTTCTACTTTTTTTTTATCAATTTATTTTAATTTTATTACTGATATGAGATAGCCCAATAGACCCAGCTCAACAATACTCGACCAGGACATAAGTATTAAGACAACCCAATTACCTATAGACCTTATCCATTATAGAGAATACCAGCGTTCACCCCATCGACCAGATTATGATTTACCATAATTGGGATATGCAATGCCTTCATTCGACCAAGAAGATTTAGTTACGACAGAGTTACATCTTGTCGACTAGAATTTGAGAAGATATCTTGTAGAAGTATTCATCTTGATCGAGAGGTTGAACCGACGAGGCAATCTCTCAGCCGCATTGAATGATCTACCAAGTGGCGTGCCTCTGCATTAATAGTGCATGCTACTACATATACTACCTTTTTAGTCATGTCAGACTAACGCTCGCCGCCAATGTACCACTTTGTCCTAGGTACCTAGAGGCAATACCACTTGAAATAGTACATGAATGGGAGAAAACTTAAAGGTTCTCAAGTAAGGACAAATACCCTTCATGTACAACAAGGGCATCATGAACATATGAACTATGTTGAGAAGGCTATAAATAGCCCATTGCTAGCCTTCAACAAGGTATGTACATTATCATCCCAAGCCCTCACTCTGCTACTCTATCTTTTAGTCGATCTTATTGACTTGAGCGTCGAAGTGGCTTAGCCGAGGGCCCCTAAACTAGCCTAATATTTGCTATTGATTGTAGGAATCGACCCTAATATTACACAAAGTACCTCTCTTGACTTGCCACATGGTCGATCATGTTGAATTTTAGCTTGATATTCTCATAGAACCATTTTTACCCTCATCAATTAGATTAATTTTTAGTTGAGAAAAATGAAGTGAATCTACGGAAGGTAAACACCAATTTCTTTCTAGATATATGTTTGCTATTTGCTTACAAGATAATCAAGGAGGAAAAGGGGGGGGGGGGG
>JACGDI010005394.1:1487018-1550759 GCA_014898725.1 Jacaranda copaia
AAAAAGAAATATTCAGCCCTCTATAGATTGAAACATTTTGCCAATGCAAAACCCCTCAAATCCTGCAAGTTACTTTCAAGAATTTCCACTGATCACCATCTTTGACAGCAATTGCGTGTTAGGCTTATCATCTTCACTACTCATCAGATTTGTGCAACATAATATGTCTTTTAAAGCTTTTGGTTTTAAAAATTTCTTTCTCTTGCATACCCTAAAGTAGAAAGGTAAAACAAATATTATATGCCATTTAATCTCTAGACCTATTCTCTATTTTATACAACATTTTTGTTTGAAGTGTACATTTTATTCTTCATTACAAGATTAGAGAAGGTCTATTTTTAGATTATTTCTTTGGTATGAGATATTTTAATGCTTGGAGGATCATTGACTTATCAAGAACTATATCGTTTTAGAAGCTTGTACATATTCGTTCTTTGTTCTCCAACCCCTAATACAACTTATATCATCTTATCACTTTATATTATGCATGTTTGCATTTTTATTCCCATTCACCATTATGTAGATACGTACTTTTTACTGAACCGTGTAACTATAATGTTTGGGGAAATTATGTTTAAATTAAACTTTGGTTTATGCTGCATTCAACCTTTACGTCATTCCGTTTTTCTTTTGTCATGATTCAATGTGTTGTCAAGAAAGATATGATATTAAAGGTAACATTCTATAATCAAGATATTTACCTAGAGAAACACAAGAGTTCAAATATAAATGGATTAGCTCTTAGATACATAAATATATCTCAGTTGCAAAACAAATTCGAACAAAGTTTTAATTTTCAAAGTCTGCAAGTTCTCTTAAAAAATTTCCATCACCCACCATTTTCAATGCCAATCACCACTCATTCAATTTATGCATGCTACAATTGATGCGACAAAAAAATACTCAAATCTTTTGTCAAGATAATTCCAATCGCCTTACAGCTTCACAAGCACAAACATTAATGTCAATGAGGATGATAATTTTACTTAACTAGCAAAGCTTGCACGTGTTAATATTTGTATTATATTTGATATTATTTTTGCAATTATTATAATTATTCATAGGTTAATATAATTCAAAAGTAAATTTTTCCTATAAATTCTGATTCATGAGATTATATTAACTTGAATATGTGATATTGCTTGGTAAGCTAGAGATATCCATCTCTTGAGTTTCTTAGTCTATAATCATTTTTCATGCCTGTTTCATTTTCTTTGTTGCTTCATGCAACATAGCCTAATTTTAAACTAACATCGAAATGGCAAATTGACGTTATAATTATTGTAAGCGGGAATAAGTAGATTGAGTGATCAAGCCTCAAAACAACGTGACTGGATAATTTGGCTTTGGAATTTTCTTTTGCCTATTTCATATTTAAATATTTTTCCACCTTAATACAAACTATGTTTCTTTGTGCTAATTATAATTTTCATTGAAGTCAAGAAATCTTTTTATGTCCCAACACACATTTGGAGGGATCGAAATATGTTTCTTCCACATATAGAATTGACATATAATGTGCCTAACTTCATATAATCTGTAGCAAAGATTTTGTTGGTTCGCCAAGTTGCCACTGCTGCCCTAACTAATGTGCCCTAACTCTTATTCTTCCTCATCCTGGTGAGATGGACTTTGGCAGTCACCCATTCCACTTGAAGCCCAAACTTAAGGCATCAAACGACTCTCATAATAAGCCTTCTCAGCTGCCAAACTTAGAAATTATATTTCTTCTTTCTATGGGGGACTTGCCTAACTGTGTTTCTCATTTTTTTTTCATTTAATTATTATTTGTACATTCATTAATTCACATTAACAACACAGGCTCGTGCACAAATACAATTAAGATACTTTTCAAACTTTTAAAAGCAATTTGAGTTAATATGAGCAAGTAATATAGGTTTATTATTATGTAAAGTCAGGGAATATATATGTATTTTGCATGCCTGTCTGTCTAAATAACAACGAAGGAGAAGCATGTACAAAAAATCCTATAATAATGAAATCTATTTATGCATGTAGGAACCGCGTACGATGACTGCTAGTTATTATAAAAAAAGAAGGCCTTTTTATTTCACTAATGAAAGTTACTTCATTATTTTTGTTATTTTTTCAACATTTACCCCTAAAAGACACTCAAACATTAGAAAGATTTCGTGTAATAATCAATCATTGTTAAGGGTAGAAATGACAAAAAAATTAGATTGGGTAGTTTTCATACCAACATTTAAATAATTTAAATTTACCGTCAAAGTGCAATATTAACACCCAAACAAAATTATGGGTATAATTGTAATTGATGTGAAAAGTTACATAAGCCACATTCCAATTTTCAACATTGGGAATAAATAATTCAATTCTCTATGTGAATGATATTTCAACAATGTGTTTCTTTCTTTTATGAATGCAAATATTTCATTGATAAGATTTTGTTTCTATTCTATAGAAAGAAGAAGAAAAAGAGATTGGAAAGAAAGGGATGGAAACATTACTAAGTCAAACCAACAAATCCTGATTAATTCTGCATTGAATTTTTGACTTCATAAATAATCTTGATTTATTCGCCATTAGAATTGCTCTATATTTTATTCTACTTATATTTGATGGTTTTTTCAACATTCAAATTTCTTCGGAGTTGATTGGTTTGAAAATAAACCTCGCATGTTATTTAGTGCAGTTAAAATCATTTTATTATACATTTATTTGTATTATTTACAAAATTTACATTTTTTATTGTTTATCATCATAATTAATTTAGATACATTTGTGTACGCCACGACTTCTCGTATGCAATTAAATGAATATTGAAAAATCATATCCTCAACAGTGACAGATCCAAAAATGAAAGTATGGAGGGGCCAAAAGATATAAAATATAAATGTTTAAATATAAAGTTTACATTTTACGAACTCGGGATATATGAGTTACATCGAAGTTGCGCACAATGATCTTTTATACTATAAATTTCATTAGTAATCGAATCATTATAAAAAATTTTCATAATATCATTCTCAATATAATTAACTAAGTAATTGTCTAAAAAATTATTTTTTATTTTATCTTTGAACTTCTTTTTCATAACATTTATGGTAGGAAAATTTTTCTTACTTGTAGTTGTTGAAAGACAAAAAAAATTCAAAAAAGTCATTTTAAAATATTTACTTACTTTTGTCTCTTTATCTCAATCTTGTTAAAGTCAAAAAGATGAATTTTAATTGTTTTGCAAGTTCTTAAAGTTCCTTTTAACTAAACCCCTATACATTTTTCTTGCACAAATAGAATGAAAATACTCTAACGGGTCTAACCTAATTATAACCTTCATTTGATTACTTGATTGTGAATATGGACTTAAAAATTTATTTTGAGTTTATAAAATTAAATTAATTAAATTTATTTTTTTTGTTAATTAAAATCTATTAATTCAATTCAACAAATGTATATAATTAATTTTTTTATTTAAGACCTGATATGAGATAGTCTAACAGACCCACTAAGCAAATCCATTGTCAGTTCCATTTAGCACAGCAGGCCTACTAAGCCCAACATCAGTTTTGGAGCTAATCCATTTGACAACAACTATTTGGTCGAGTAAACTATTGTCGATCGGGCTTAATGGGATGCGTCGCCTATTCTAGCCTGTTCCGCCATGTACCAGGTCCATTACGTAAATGGTTGACCAACTAGGTCTGATCGGCCGTTGTCAACCTCAGGTCTTTTTCTTCGGTACTGATTCAGATCCATGCCGTATTTATTATTCTATTAGAAGTCATACCTCTGCATTAATGACACGTGACTGCTGGTACAGACGCTGCCACCAACTCTGCCACTAACCCTGTCAACACCTTGGGCAGAGAGGCGCCTATTAGAAATACTGTTTACCCTGAAAAATAAAAGATTGTGCCACCTAAAACAGTACTGAGATTTGGAATGACCATTAACCCCCCAGCGAGAATTAAAGCCCACTTCACCTAATAGGGGCATCTTCGACAAATCACACACCAAGAGAAGGCTATAAATACCTCATAGCTCACCCACGCTGAAGGTAATGCCAAATACACCATAAGCTTTCTATATTCTGTTCGATTACATCATCTCAACCAGAACTGACTTGAGCGTCGGAGTGCCTTAGCTGGGGTCACCTCGGCTAGTTTAACGTGTGTTGATTGTTGTAGATCTCAGACCTCAAGAAGTACACAAGTTAGATTACTCAATCTCTCTGGTTGGACTAACCCCAAACAGTACCCTCTCACTCTAAACTATTTTCAACCTCATCATTTTGGCACCATTTGTGGAAATCACTTGAGATTGTAATGAGAAAATGGTTACCACATGCAGAGCCCCATTTGGAAAGGAGGAGAATAGGAGGTCCACATCTCCACCTCCCCCTCCACCCCAGCAAAGTGCACATGCTCTAGGCCTAGCGCCCCTTAGGAGCAGATGGTAACATTAACTATGCCTTAATTAATGCAGCTGATAAGCAAGCAAATCTCTGCCCAAATTTCACCCCAACTGTTTGTCGCATTAAATAGGCACACCGCAGTGCTCGCCCCTACTACTAGTGCCACCCCTTAGCCGCTTCCCCTAGTAGAGAGGTATGCTCGAGACAGTTGCAGCCACCAAGAATCTAGGCAACTGCCCACCCGCTGTGAAACCAATCCCAGACGCCATCAGGAGGAAAGGAAGCGGCCAGAGTTATGGGAAGAGATTACAAATGTAATAGATCACGTTCGACCTGATCGAGCCCAGCAGCGCGATAGGGTCAAATGCTCCAAGCATGATCACCGCGATGATATGGAAGAATCTGCAAACCTTGTCGCTTAGCCTTTTTGAGCCCTGCAGTGCAATAAGGTCGAGTGAGCTAAACCATGCCTTGACAGAAACACCACCCAGGTGGATTGAGAAGAATGGGATGAAGTGTCTTACCAAGTCCAAATAGTTGAATAAGCGCCTTGACGAGATTTTGAGAAAAAATACTGAAAGAGCACTCAACCTAGAAAGCCTCAGAGATCTCGATGCGAGAGGGGATCTTTGTTTGGCTAGGATATTATTGACCAGTGCATTACTGTTGATGCGAAGGTTCCAATCGATCTATCGAGGTATGATGGATCGACGGACCCTAATGAACACCTCATGCAGTTTGAACACATGATACAGTTGCATGGGCACAATAAGTACATACACACTAAAATGCTGGTAACCACATTCTAAGGCATAGCACTAGATTGGTTTGTGAAGCTTGAGCCGTCATTAATTTACTTCTATGATCAATTGTGCGATAAATGTTTGCACCAATTTGCCAGTAGGTGGAAGGTGAAACTCCCCCACACTCATCTTCATATCATAAAGCAGAACGAAGGAGAATCTTTTTGGGATTTTTTCACCAGATTCAACACAGAGGTCCTCAGAATTGATAATCCCAGGATCAAATTCTTGATCGATCTACTATTCTTGGGGCTCAGGCATAAGGAGTGCGCCAACGCTTTAGTGT
Organism: Jacaranda copaia; assembly: GCA_014898725.1. NCBI lineage: Eukaryota > Viridiplantae > Streptophyta > Magnoliopsida > Lamiales > Bignoniaceae > Jacaranda > Jacaranda copaia. The sequence goes on from JACGDI010005394.1 coordinate 1,492,504, forward strand.
AGGAACGACCTAAGTCGATGGAGGAGTTGCTTGACTTGGCTGAGAGATATATGACACAGGAGGAGATGAACAGGCTCAAATTTAGATCCTCCAAAATCGATAAGAAAAAAAATAAAGAGACGACCAGAAACACAAAGAGAGAGGTCGATCTCCCATCAAGCGATTCCACGACTATACACCCTTGAACATCCCAAGGAAGGAGGTCATGTATGCCATCTAGCATGATAACCTCCTCAAGAAGCCCAAAAAGTTGACAGAAACTGAGGCCATGAAAAAATCTAAGAAATATTATCACTTTCACAAGCAAAAGAGGCATGATACTGATGAATACTTTAATCTCCAAGATAAGATCGAGAGGTTAATCAGGCAGGGACACCTCAAAAAGTACATAGCCATGGACATCTAAGTCAAAGAGGGAAAAATCGACCAAACTCTCTATAGAGAAAGGTCGATTAGCTCTAAAAAGGAAGAAAAAGAAAAGAAACCTGCTCATGAGGATCGCCCACCCATCCGAGGAGTCATTGATATGATTGCGGGTGGTCCCACTAGGGGAGACTCAAAATCTGCTTGAAGATAAACTCAAAGAAGGCTCGAGTTAGCTAAAGCCTCCCACGTCAAGATAATATTCCATTTTTCAACGAGTGCAGAGCCCATCTCATTTACTGATGCCAACCTAGCATACCTAGAAAGCAGGGACATCTACTATAAAATAGATTATCTAATGGTAGTCTCTGTGAAGATTGCTAATTTTGAAGTGCATAAAGTTCTGGTCGACAATTGCAGCTCGGCCAATATAATCTTTCTCTCAATCTTAAAAAAAATGAATATGGGCCAATTAAAATTTGAACCTATACGCACATCGCTGGTCAGGTTCGGGGGATCAGAGATAATTCTAGAATGGTCGATTAACCTATCCACATCATTTGGAGAGGCTCCTAGAAGGCAAACTTTGATGATAAATTACCTGGTGGTCGATGCTTCATTTGTCTACAACATCATCATAGGTCGACCCGTCCTCAATAATTTTCATGCAATTGTGTCCACCTATCACTTGAAGGTTATGTTTTTTACCCCAGCAGGTACGAGGGAACTTTTATGCAACATGAAGGAGGCCTAGAGATGTTACAATATTTTGATCTAGTCAAATGAATAGAAGCTTGATCGCAACTGAAGACCTCAGGGGATGCCCCTATAGCGGAACCCGAGGAGTCCCAGGCCAGCAAGAAGCGAAAGTTTAAAGATACCAGAGTAGAGCCTATTGGGGATTTTAAGACCATCAAGCTCGAACAGGGAAACCCCGATAAGACGACCTGCATCGGAACTAATTTAAGCCCCCACTTGGAGTGTCTTATGGTCAATTTTTTGAGAGAGAATATTGACACCTTTGCTTGGAAGGCATCAGACCTTCAGGGAATCAACTCTAGCGTCATTGTAAAACTCTCATACATACCAGTCAGGTAAAAGATAAGGACGTTCAATGTGGAGAGGACACAGATCATCGAAGAGGAGGTTAGAAAACTCTTAGATACTGGTTATATTATAGAGATTCAATATCCCTCTTGGCTTTGTAATGTTGTCCTGGTCCCTAAAAATGAGGGGCAGTGGCGGATATGTAATGATTTTACAGATTTAAATAAAGCATGTCCTAAGAATCCTTACCCCCTGCCTCGCATAGATTCATTAGTTGATTCAATTGCTGGGTGTGAGTTATTGAGCATGATGGATCCATTTCAAGGATATCATCAGATTTTCATGGCTCACGAGGATAGGGACAAGACCTCATTTGTGGTTCCAAATAGACTATACTATTTTTTAGTCATGCCTTTTTGGTTAAAGAATGCCGAAGCAACTTATCAGTGATTCATCAATTTTATGTTCAAAGACCAAATTGGTAAATCGATGGCAGTTTATGTCGATGACATGAATGTTAAGACAGAAAAAGTTCGAGATCACTTGTTCGACCTCGATCACACTTTTGCAATATTAAAAGCCTTTGGTCTAAAATTGAACCCAAATAAGTGTACATTCGGGGTTTAGAAAGGAAAATTTTTGGTTTACATGATCAGCTAAAGAGGCATTGAGGCCAATCCACAAAAAATACAAGCAATTCCCAACGTTACTCCTCTGAGAATGGTTTGAGATGTTTAGAGATTGGTTGGCAAGATTATATAGCCTTGGGTAGGTTCATCACAAGATTGGCCGACAAGAGTCTACTCTTTTTCAAAATTCTCAAAAATGCTAAGAAGTCGGGCTTTCAATGGACTATGCAGTGTGACCAGGCACTGGTTGAACTAAAACAGTACTTGGTCTTAACCCTCATATTGGTAAAACCCAAGCTAGGCAAAGTGCTCTAGGTATATTTGGCAGTCTCTGCGGCATCGATCAACTCAATACTAATCTCAATCCAAAACGGCATGCATCGATCGATCTACTATTACAGCAAGTCCCTCCACAGGCTAGAGCATAATTATTTAGAAATCGAGAAATTTGCTCTAGCACTCGTGACTGCAATTTAAAAGTTGCGATTGTACTTCCAATCTCACTCTATCATAGTGCTGACCAACCAACCATTGAAGCAAGTATTGGTAAAGTTGAATACATCTAGGAGATTGACTAAATGGGCAATCGAATTGGAAGAGTTCAATATTACTTTTCAACCTCGAACTGCCATCAAAGCACAAGTCCTGGCTGACTTTATTGTCGAGCGAGTCAACCTGCCTGAGATGAGTCCTGAGGTTGCTCTTATCTGGATAATACAAGTTGATGGATCATCAACCACATTCGGTGGTGGAATAGGTGTCGCTCTTCGCTCTCTAGAGGTAGAAAAATACAATTTTACAATAAAATTTGACCATGCAGTCACAAATAATGAGGTAAAATATGAGGCTCTTTTCGTGGAAAGAGAATGGCACTTGAGTGAGGAGTTGAGCACCTGGTCGCAAACATAGACTCCCAATTAGTGGTGGAGCAGGTCGATGGAAATTTCAAAGCCAAGAACATGACCATAAGTCGGTACTTGGCCGAGGTAAAGCTGTTACAACAATCATTCAGAAGTTTCGCACTGGCTCAAGTTCCTCAATCAGAGAATGAGCGGGCAGATGCTCTTTTGAAATTTGCTAGCTCCACCAGGGGGACGAGGGACAAGAAGATCACATTTTTGGTTTTTGATAAGTCATCCATTGGGCCCATCAATGAGCATTTGATAACAAGCATTGAAGGAGAGACAACTTCTTAGCAGACTCTGATTAAACTCTATTTAAGCCAAGGCACTATCCCTAAGGACAGGAATGGGGCTCGATGCCTTCGGGGTTAGGCTTCCAAATTTACCCTTAATGAGCATAGTTAGTTATATAAGAGGTCGGTCTCGAGCCCCCATTGAGGTGTCTTGATCGAGGTCAGGCTTTAAAGGTGTTACAAGACATTCATGCGGGTATGTGTGGCAATCATTCTGGAGGAAGATCCCTGGCCCACAAAGTGATCGGTATAGATAATTTTGGCCAACTTTGTTGAAAAACTTGGTGGATTATGCACACAAATGTACTTTATGTCAAGTCCATTCAAATTTGCCACACCAACCTGTGCACTGATAGTTAGTGTTTAAATTTCTTGGCCTTTTGATTAATGGGGAATGGATATTCTGGGTTCGCTACCAAAATTGATGGGACATAAAAAATTCATAATTGTAGTAGTCGAGTATTTTACTACGTGGGTTGAGGCGGAGGCCGTTCCAAAGATAACGGATGCGACCATCAAAAGTTTCACATGGAAGAACATCATATGCTGTTTTGGTTTACCTAAGGTCCTTATTTCCAATAATGGTACTCAATTCCGGAGCAAAAGCACCAGGGATTGGTGTGAAAGTTTGGGAATTACACAACACTTTACTTCAATGGGCAATCCTTAGTTGAACGGTCAAATGGAGGTGACCAACAGAACGATCATCGACCATCTGAAAGTAAGGATACAGGATACTAGTTTGAGTTGGGCAGATGACCTACCAGGCATGTTATGGGCATGCAGGACAACTTCTCGAACAACCACTGGCCATACTTCTTACAACCTAGTTTATGGGTCCGAAGTAGTAATCCCCTCAAAGCTAATCCAACACATAGCTCGAGTGACTCATTTCCATCTCTGCAAAACACGTTAGAGAAAAAGCTTGATCTCGAGACCATTGATGAATGTCGCCAAGAAGCTTATAATACCATACAGTGTTAAAGGTTGACGATGGCCGAGAACTACAACAAACGAGTCAAGTTGCGCTATTTTAAGGTTGGAGATCTCGTCCTCAAAAAAGTTGAAGTCTCCAAGAATGTTGGTAAGCTCGACCCCAAATGGGATGGACCATATACTGTTGTCAAAGTATCAAAGCACAATACTTATAGACTAGCCAATATGTAAGGAGAAAAACTCCCTACCCCTTGGAATGCAATCAATCTTAGGAAATTTTACATTTGAAGTTATGCTGTATTTACTTGTTGAAAGCTGTCAGCTCAAATACAATTCTAGCAATATAGGTATAATTCGGAGTCACTATTATAACAAGCTAACCCTGCAGTAGATATATAAGCAGCTTGTGTTGCCACTTAAGTGGCTTCATGTCGCCACTACTAATGTTGACCCCGTAGTCGACATATAAGCAATTCACACTGCCACTCAAGTGGCCTCATGCCGCCGCTACTCATGTCAACCCTGCAGTTGATATATAAGTAGCTCGCGCTACCACTCAAGTGACTGCATACTGCCACTACTTATGTCGACCTCATAATCGACATATATGCATCTCACACTACCAATCAAGCAATTTCTGGCCACCCCAATCCAGGTCGACCCCATTGTCGACAAATAAGCAGCACTGTGCTGCCACTTTGCCTTCATATTTCTATACTCAGAGTTGACCCTTGCAGTCGATGAAATAGCATCCCAGCCTTAGCTTCAAAATCAATCAACCCGTGTCAATCCTATCGACCCCAGGGTTGGAGATCCAGTGGTTGGCTTAGTAGTCGACCAACAGGTGTGAAAAATCAACGACACAGCTGAATAGCTATGCAATGAACAAGGTTATAACAAGTCGACTTGGTCGATAATAATCTTTAAATTTTCTCCGCTATAAGGGTGGTAGCTAGGTTTTTTATCAGTTCCTCTCCACATTGTTACAACAATTTAATCAAAAGTGAAAATAATCAATTACTATTTTCAACAAGATAAAATGAAATGAAAGGCAGTATTTATTCATCAAGTGATTGATTGCCATTACATAAAAAAAAATAGAAAAAAAGAAGGAAGACAGCATAGGCGCTGGATTAGTGCTGGCTAGTCCCTACCTGCTCGCTTTCAAATAACTCATAATCTAGATAAGGCATTACACATGCGAGTGGTGAAATTGATTAAGTAGGTTTGGGTAGCCTGGTGACATCACTCATAAAGTTGGTCGAGCGCAGCATGTACTGCGCCACATTAACCTTTTCGTCCTTCAGTTGAGCCACCAGGTCCTCAGTGAATGAGAACTCCTCGGCCAGCTGTTCCAGTCTAGCATCGACCTTGGCTTTCTTCTTCTGGGCCTCAATTAATAGCTCATCAACCATAGCGGTTGCAGCTTCTGTCTTTAGGGCCTGCTCAGCTTCACCCTCTCCAGGGTTAGAATACGCTTCCAATTTCTTGTTCAAGGCTAGGCTTATCCTGCTCTTATCTTCAGAGTGGAAAGCATACCCCAGATGCTCGAGTTGCTTTGCAGACCTATGGAAGCTTCTCAGCATCATTGAGAGATGCGATCATGCTTGCATCCTGAAAAGCAGCGCTAAGGATGAATTGTTCAACTGCTTCGCGATGCATCCTAGGGACATGGCAACTGAAGGCCTTCCTCACCTCATTGGTCGCCTTTGCACGGCCTATAGCCAGACCAGAAGTGTAGCTCACTTGTAGATCTAAGTGGGCCTTTTTTATTATGTTGTCCATTCGGCTCCGCTCCTCGACCGCCTACACCAATTGTTGATCTTTGGAGCTGAGTTGCTCATGTAGTTCAGTCATCTTTTTATTCGGCTGCTCGACTAGCAGTTGTGAGGACCCAAGCTGTACCTTGAGGGTTTTCATGTCCTCCCTTCCTCAAAATTCCTCCATTTCCTCCAACACCAACTTAGATCAATGAAAAATGTTGTAGCCTAGTTGTCCCACCTGGAACACCAAATGACGTTACTCCACAATATCATCATGAAATGGAAATTTGATTAAAAATTATCAACCTCATCTTTACCATGTTGCCATGGTATAACAGTGCTTGGATGACCCCAGCCTGGTTGAGGTTCATTAGCCTCCATTGGTCAGACACGAACAGCCCTGATGAGAGCCATTTCAGAGCATTACCGCTTGTCATTCCCCCTTGATAATAGAGGTTGAATCATTCATCTCCTCAGATGGGTCAATGGCGAATCGGGGAGTAGGTAGCTATGGAATTTAGAACAGAGCCCCATTGCTAGGCTTTCCGAACAGGTTATAACCCGTAGCCTCTTTCTATTTTCCTTCACCTGCGATAATCTTTTTTGGAGCTAGGCCCCTTTCTTGACCATCAACCTTTTGCCCCGACCTACGGGGCTGCTCGGGATAGGATCTTCCTGATGAGTGGATTAAGATTCTGCCACTTGTTCTATCGAAGTGGGCGTCGGAGCTGACATCGATCAAGTTAAACCTGCTGGTTCCGTTGGTGCTCCCTCCCATCGTGCAATGGTCACTGGGTGATGCTTTTAGTTTCTCAGAGCTCAAGCTTGGGATTCAAGTCTGCTTTATGCCATTACTTCTTCTAGGTCTGCAGGCACAGATAATATAAGCAAACATCAGAGTCGAATAGACAGTACCTACAATTACAACTATCAATAAGAACTACTACCTAACTGATTACCCTCAGGCAGGTCGAGTTGGGCCAGTAACAAGCTAGCTAGGACCAAACACCTTTCCTCAATCAGAATCGAGGCCTCCATATGCCCAAATTCAACTAAGTCCCTGATGAATGTGTTGGGACAGCTAGGTGTTTGGTTCTTAGGCATCTCCATAGGCCCCTCTACCAACCTTGAGGAACAGTGAGCACCTATAGCCCTTGAATATAGAAAAAGTATTTTTTCCATTCTTGGCCGTACGACGAGACAGGGAATACCAGGAATTTTCTGTGGGGTCAAGTAGTCAGGTAGTAGAAACCAGACTCCTTGGTACTTCCCAACTTTCGTGACACAGGTAAATGAAATAGATTTGAGAAGTTGGCAAAGGAGGCTGGTTGATTATATAAGTGCATCAGTACAGTAAAACTATGCAAAGTGGTGAAATAATTTGGCAACAATTGGGTTATGCACACTTCTAGGCCTATAAGGAGGTCAACTATCACTCGAGCAAGGGAAAACTTAAGACCACATTTCAACCCTTCCTCAAACACAGTGATGCACCCTCGTGGAGGTCGATGCATTCGGCCCTAGGTCCTTGGAACCAACAACTTGTACTCCTCAGGAATATGGTATGTTGCCCTAATTCTTAACAGGTTGGTAGGGGTTATTTTAAATGTTATCTCTATATAATGATCTGGGGTGAACAATTGACCACGGGTTATAGAAACTTCGAGTGGCCCCCCTTTACCCTCAAAAATTACCCTCTCATCGCTCGAGCTACTGGAACTGCTTGCACTCGAGCTATCACTAGAAGAACTACTTGGATTGCTATCATGGGATGTTTCAGAGGTACTCTCACCCTAAGCCTCTCCCTGATAGGCCACGTTCTCGGACCTAGTGTCCTCACTATCGAAGCTTGTAAACATTTTTTCCTAGAAGAAAAGGAGAACAAAAGAAATAGATGGTAGAGTAACTTACAGTGGATATTGGGTAGGCTTTAACCCTACAAAATTAGAGAACTTCAAAGGGGTTTATGCATGGGAACATAAGCGTCAGTTATGATTACTCCCTACCTCCATACGCTTCATATTCTGCAAAGTAACTGGTGCATTAAATGCAGCAGAATCGCCTTAAACCCTAGTCAGCAATTCAAAAACCTTGTTTGAGGATTCAAAAATCCTGGTCAAATATGGCTAACCGTTGTAATTGCCTAATAACTCCCTGCTTTTTCTCGTAAACTAACTCGATCAGGACCATGAGTTGGGGGGACTCATGATATGGGATAGTCTAACAGGCCCACTAAGTAAGTTCAATGTCAGTTCCATTTAGCCCAGTAGGCCCAGTAAGCCCAACATCAATTTTGGAGCTAACCCATTTAATAATAACTATCTGATCGAGTAAACTATTGTTGATCGGGCTCGACGAGATGCATCACCTATTTTAGCCTGTTCTGCCATGTACCAGATCAATTACGTAAATGATCAACCAGCTAGGTCCGATCAGCCATTATCAACCTTAGGTCTTTTTCTCTGGTGTTGACTCAGATCCATGCTGCATTTATTATTCTGTCAGACGACATATCTCCGCATTAATGACATGTGACTACCAGTACAGTCGCTGCCACCAACCCTGTCACCACCTTGGGTAGAGAGGCACCTACTAGAAGTACTGTTCACCCTGAAAAATAGGAGATTGTGCCACTTGGAACAGTATTGAGATCTGAAATGACCATTAACTCCCTGGTGAGGATTAAAGCCCACTTCACCTAATAGGGGCACCTTCGACAAATTGCATACTAGGAGAAGATTATAAATACCTCACAGCTCACCCATGCTGAAGATAATGCCAAATACACCATAAGCTTTTTATATTCTGTTCGATTACATCATCTCGATCAGAACTAACTTGAGCGTTGGAGTGCCTTAGCTGGGGGCATCTCGGCTAGTTTAACGTGTGTTGATTGTTGTAGATCTCAGACCTCGAGAAGTACACAAGTTGGATTACTCAACCTCTTTGTTCAGATCAATCCCAAACAGTACCTTCTCACTCTAAACTATTTTCAACCTCATCAAGGCCCAATAAGAAAAATTAAATCTTTTAGAATTAATGAATATTAATTAAAAATTAATATTTTAATTAATATTAAATGATATATTTTTTTAACATTTAAATTATTATTAAAACATTTTAATATATTTGTATGTGTAAACAAACACACACAAAGTTAGGGGAGGGGAATGGCCCATACTCCCCTCCATCCCGTCCCTGATCCTCAACATTTTCATAATTTTTAGTTTGAGACAATATTCCTTTTCAAAACAGATAAAAAGTACTTATCTAAACTTATTATTACTTCTAGCTCCTAGAAATTTGGGATGACATCTTCATAAAAGGATCATTATAATGGATTATTTAGAAAATGAAAACGCTTCCTTACAAAGGAAATCAGACATCTCTTTTAGTTTTTATCTCATTTGGCTAGGAAAAAGTTATTATACCCTTGGTGAAAAATGAAATAGGCAAAAGATTTCCTTATGGGGAAAAAGGTAAAAAAATCCCCTCGTTATTTTTAAAATCATGTAACATACATCCTTAGGATGCAGGTGAACCTCATGCCCGAATTTGTGCAAGTTTTTGAAGGTTTTTATATATAAAATAACTATTCAATCCTTATAACATCAGCTATTGGATGCTTTTGAAAAAAATCGATAATTCAGATTAAATCTCATAAATAAAAATATATAAATATAAATATAATTTGATAAGTACAAATATATTATTATATATAAGTATTATATGTATAAATATATTATACCCTTCCCCCACCCCTTCCCCAAAATGCACCGGTGATCTCCTCCCACCAAAACCTCTATCAGTACATTATAGCACTCACACCCATATATATATATATATATATATATTATGTTTTATATATTCATATCCCAAAAATCCACCCACCTCCCCCACCCTATTTTTATTAAAAAAATATTTGTATAATGTAAATATTTATTTATAAATATATGTCTTATTATATAGTGTATATATATATTTTATATATATATATTTTATATAATAAAACCCTAAAATCCCAACCCTCCACCTCACTCTCCGCCCGAACACCACTCTCCCAGCCCTCCATCAGCAACCTTGTAGGTTGTCATGACTTTCCCAAAGTAATAAAATATTTTACTTTTGATAAATATAACAATTTTCCAAAGTAAGAGACTGAAAAATATAGCAATTTTCCAAAATAACAGAATATTCAGCTTTTGACAAATATAGCAATTTCCCAAATTAAAATTGAATGTTTGCATGTGGTCCTTCTCAGTAATTTTTGTTTGCGAAGAATTAAGGGCACTTATTTAAAAATACCAAAAATACTTTTCAATTTTATGATCAATCCCCACTTGATTTTGTTTAGATTAAATTCCCTAGTTTTGTTAAAATTTTAGAGTTTACTCTCTATTCACTTGATTTGATAAAATTGCCCCTAAGTATTATTTTTCACTCCAATTTTTTCACTTCTTTATCATAAACAAAAGCAACAATAAACTCTAGCAATAGCAGTATCATTTCCGAAACTAGAAAGAAAAAAAAATGCAACAAGCTCCACTGCAGGAACGAGAATAATCGTGGGAGCCAACAACCACCAACCCGACATTTGAATTGTCTTTTGCTTTTTTCATTTTTATCATTTTTGGATTTCCTCTTCTTCTTAGTTGCTTCTGAGTTTTTTGTATTTTTTCGACAATATTAGCCAGTAGTGAAGCTAAAGTGTTCAATCAAATATTGGGGAGTTGCCGCTACAAAGATCAGCTTCATATAATGTCAATTAAGAATAGTATGACTTTAATGAACCTGTACATTAATCTTACAAAAAAAAATGGAGTGAAATCAACGCCGAGCTCTTCAATTTGTGATACATAGCTCCACATCAAATATTGTACATGACTTTGATTGATGACGATGATATCCTGAATATGGTCTTACTGCATTAGACATTGAAGATGAACATTGTTGATATCTTGATAAACTGAAAGGATGAATCAAGCAGCAGTGCCAAGAAGAGCAGTGATGTTTTAAGGTAATACTTCCACAGAATCTCAAATGTATTGCAGTTTATAAAGTTTTGTACATCAAGTGTTCCAAAGTTGTATTCTATTTATTTGAAAATCTTTCTCTACTTGGAGCGTTCTACATTATAGTTCATTGCAAATAAAATTGTACTTCATTTGACAAAAATTGTACACTATTATTTAAGTTTTATACTTCAAGTATTCTATTAATAGATTGTCAAAAATTGTACTGCAATTGCTGGGTTTTTATACTTCAAAGGTTGTAAAATTATACTTCACTTTATCTAAAATTATACTTCTTTTTTTTTTCTTGAAATTATACTTCATTTTGTATTATATTTTACCTAAACCTGTGTTCAATTTATTGAAGTACTATACTTCAAGTGTTCTATTTATTGATTATCCAATACTATACTGCAGTTGTTAGGATTTTATAGTTAAACTGTTTCAAATATGTACTTCATTTTCTACAAATTTATACTTAGGTTATCTGAAATTGTACTTCATTTTATATAAAATTGTACTATATTATTTAAGTTTTATATTTCAAGTGTTCTACTAATTGATTATCCAAAATTATACTGCCATTGCTAGCATTTATATTTGAAGTGTTCTCAAATTGTACATCTTTTATCTAAAATTGTAATTCAATTTTTTAAAATTATACTTCACTTTACAAAACATGTACTCTATTTATAGAAGTTTTATACTTTAAATGTTTTATTTATTAACTATCCAAAATTATACTGCTTTTGCTGGGGTTTTCTATTTCAAGTGTTTTGAAATTGTATTTTACTTTATCTAAAATTGTACTTCAATTTTTTGAAATTATACTTACTTCATTTTACAAAATTTGTAATCTATTCATTGAAGTATTATACTTTAAATGTTCCAAAATTTTACTTCATTTTATCTAAATATATACTTCAATTAGCTAAATCTACTATACTTTATCTAAAATTGTACTTTTTTTCTTGAAATTATACTTCATTTTACCTAAACTTGTACTCTATTAATTGAAGTTCTATATTTCAAGTGTTCTATTTATTGATTATCCAAAATTATACCGCAGTAGCTAAAATTTTATACTTCAACTGTTCAAAATTGTACTTCATTTTATACAAATATATACTCCAGTTATCTAAAATTTTACTTCATTTTCACATAAAATTGTACTCTATTATTTAAGTTTTATACTTTAAGAGTTCTACTAATTGATTATCCAAAATTATACTGCTATTGCTCGTGGTTTACACTTGGAAGTGTTCCCAAACTGTACATATTGTATTTAAAATTGTAATTTAATTTTCTGAAATTATACACTTTACAAAACTACACTCTATTGATTATCCAAAATTATACTGCATTTGCAGGGGTTTATACTTCAAGTGTTCTAAAATTGTACTTCACATTTAAATTGTATTTCTTTTTCTTTTTTTTGAAATTATACTTACTTCATTTTACAAAACCTGTAATCTATTCATTGAAATACTATACATCAAGTGCTCCAAAATTGTACTTTATTTTATTTAAACCTATACTTCAATTAGCTGAATCTATTATTTAAGTTTCATAATTCAAGTGTTCTATTAATGGATTATCAAAAATTACATTGCCTGTGTTGTGGTTTTATACTTCAAATGTTCAAATATTATATTTCACTTTATCTAAAATTGTACTTATTTTTTTCCTGAAATTATACTTCAATTTGTACTTTATTTTACCTAAATCGATACTCTATTCATTAAAATTCTACACTTCAAGTGTTCTATTTATTGATTATTCAAAACTGTACTGCAATTGCTAGGATTTTATACTTCAACTGTTCAAAATTGTACTTTATTTGTACAAATTTATACTTCGATTGTCTGAACTTTTACTTTATTTCACATAAAATTACACTTTATTATTTAAGTTTTATACTTCAAGTATTCTACTAATTGATTATCCAAAATTATACTACTATTGCTATCGATTTATACTTGAAGTGTTCCCAAACTGTACATCTTTTATCTAAAATTGTAATTCAATTTTTTGAAATTATACTTCACTTTACAAAATCTATACTCTATTTATAGAAAATTTGTACTTTAAGTATTCTATTTATTGATTATATAAAATTATACTGCTTTTGCTAGGATTTTATACTTCACATGTTTTGAAATTGTGCTTCACTTTTATCTAAAATTGTGCTTCAGTTTCCTAAAATTGTACTTACTACATTTTATAAAACATGTAATCTATTCACTGAAGTACTATACTTCAAGTGTTATGAAGTTGTACTTTATTTTATCTAAACATATACTTCAATTAGCTGAATCTATTATTTAAGTTTTACTAATAAATTATCAAAAAATTGTACTGCCTGTGCTGGGGTTTTAAATTTAGGTATTCTGAAATTATACTTCACTTTATTAAAATTGTACTTATTTTTGCTTGTGAAACAATTATGTGAAATAAACTCTAATTCATAAAATTTAGCATATTACTGTTCTATTATTTTAAATTCAGGTATTAAAGAAGTATCCTCTACATAACTAAAAATATTGGTGTTTCGTTTTTATGAAAGCTGCATATGCACCTACAAGGCAGGAGTATACACGACATATATACAGCAACTTGGAGTTATTGCCCTTTGCCAGATACTTTATTATGCAATTTGACCTACAATGTTAGGAAAATTCTTTATTCAGTGGAAATCGATAGGGGATAATAAACAATAATCAAACAAAATGTTGGAATAATTGGGTTAAACTAGCCCGATTTATGGCAGTTTTAGCCATGGTTGATCACGTATGCATGCAAATAATGGTTATGATGCATGATCAACGAGAAGAATCTCATAAGATGGTTGGTCAATTATGTCCTAAGTAAGAGAAGAAGTTGGCAATCAATTATATGTATTTACGTAACTTGAAAATTATCATGTTCAGCGATTGGAGCTTTGAGGTGATTGAGCAAGATAAATCGTATGATGTTGATTTACTTAGTAGGGTTTGTTCATTTAGAGCATGGAAAATTGATAAAATACCATGCAAACATGCTTGTGCTTGTATTAAGTCAAGGTCACTTTCACTGTATAACTTTATTGATCAATACTATTGAGTTGAAATGTATCAACAAGCATACCAGGTAGTGATAAATCATATACCTACGTATGATGTGCATCTGTTCCGTCTAGATGACGATGGCATCATTAATGCACCTAATCATCGATCTCAGCTTAGGCGTATGAGAACACAAAGGATTCATCACAAATTGATAAACGTGTAATTAAGTGTAAAAGATATGGTAGAACAAGGCATAATCATCGAACTTGCAAAAAATTAGTAAACTAGTTAAATTTTGTACATTAATCGGGGAGATTTATACTTGATTTCTTGACATTTGTACTTTATTTTGGTAATTATGTATTTAATTTAGCATGAAATTGGCATTTTTGTATGCTGTCTAAGATATAAGTGATTTTGTACCTCAATGTGGGAGATTTATACTTGATTTCTAGACATTTATACTTCATTTTGGCAATTATGTATTTAATTTGGCGTGAAATTAGTATTTTTGAATGTTGTTCGAGATATTAGTGATTTTATACTTTAATTTGGGAGATTTATACTTGATTTCATGATATTTGTACTTTATTTTGGCAATTATGTATTTAATTTAGCATGAAATTAGCATTTTTGCATGTTGTCAAAGATATCAGTGATTTTGTACCTCAATTTGAGAGAATTATACGTGATTTTATGACATTTGTGCTTTATTTTGGCAATAACACACTTGTTTAGCATGGAAGTTAGCAAATGGATGTTGTTCAAGAAATTATCACTTTTGTACTGCAATCTGGGAGATTTATACTTGATTTCATGACATTTGTACTTAATTTCGGCCAATATGTACTTCATTCCTTAATATTTTACTAATATTGTTGAATTGAAATTTGTTCCATGATTTACTTTTTAAGCCTTACTAATTAATAATCAAATTCTAAAAATGTGTGTAATATTTATCATATGAATAAAATAATGTTATAGTTTTAAAGTGTTAAGCACTAATGGTCAACGGATGAATGTTATCAATCGCAGTAATGTAAAGAATACTTATGTTTTCTAAGATGTAAACAAATAAGAACTTGATGATAATATCCACCTTATCACCCATACAAATACGTACTTCACCTGATTTGATAATCTCAAAATGTTGTACTTAACCATCATTATAATTATTGGAGACTAATTATTCAATTGCAATAAGTGTATTTCAACATAACATCATTTATACTTTGTTTGTTCTATATTTGTACTTCATATCCATCATATTATACTCAAATTCATTGCTTAATTTCAATTGAATTGAAGTAAACTTCAACATAACACCATTTGTACTTCATTTGTTCTACATTTGTACTTCATTTTCATCATATTCTACTCAAATTTACTACCCAGTTTCAATTGAATTGAGGTGCACTTCAACATAACCATTTGTACTTTGTTTGTTCTACATTTGTACTTTATTTCCACTATATTGTACTGAAATCAAAATATTATAAATACTTGATGAAAAATTACACTTACATACAAAATAATATTATAAACAAAGTATGTTTCAATTTACATATGTATTTACATATGAAGTATGATTCAAACCCTGGCATTTTCATGACTTAAAATCGTATATGCCATATGTCTACGATATTCATCAATGTCAATCGTTTTAGCAGTCCTCTAGAACTCAAAGATGTTTCTAGCAAAACATTCTGTCCAAAAGGCACACGTAGACACCAAAATCCATTGAACCCTGTTGATGTCTGCTTTTTTTTTACTCTCATGTTTTCATCCACATGAAATCTTAATGAAAGCTCCATGTACTGAGAATAGAATGTAGCTTACATAAATGTTGATCAGTTGTTGATTCCTTACTTTATAAAGAAATCTTATGGAAATGAAGCAAACTTACAATGTCACTAACTATCGATTTGTATCGAGGGGCTATTATTGAATTCATGTACCAGAAAAATGAGTTGAGGTATTGAGGACAACTAAGAACCAACGATGGTGTTGACAAATCTATAGGATTATGTAACGACACTAGTTTGCAACATCTAACGTGATCTCTTCCAAATCTTTACAGGTGAAAGAGCTTAGTCTAGATATGAATCCATAAATTCTACATCCATAATATCCTGGATATTGAATCCCTCGAGTTGGTCTAATATATCAGCCTATGAAGTATAAAACAAATTATTAGATTCATTGGAAACATGAACTAAATTAAGTTAGGAAACCGCCACATACTTACGCTATTGTGGATGTAAACCACATATTGTGGTGACGCTTGTTGCTGGAATATGGGCTACATAATATCAACATTTAGCACTCCAATATATCACGGATAAGTTTTTCTCGAAATAAGAGCTCACAAAAGTTTCTTCCATCTAAAAGGTGTCTTTCTTCTTTCTAGACAATCACCTTACACAATTGTTAATTGTTAGTTTAGACACCAATTTATCAAAAAGAAAATTAATAAGAAAATTTTGTTACCTCAAATTATCTCTTTTGAGCAAGTTGTTGATGACTTTTTGCACTTTTACTGGAATAAGAGTACAACCTCTATAATCAATCCTTCCTTTATAGGGGTTAGATAATTCAATCTTTGAGCTAGGTAGATTATTTGTCACCTAGATTAGGCTGATGTCTTTTGTCTCCTAAGGTATAGAATACTAGCACACTAGGTACAAAGTATCAACTATTAAAGTACAAAAGATTAGCACTTAAGTACAAATATCACCAA
Organism: Jacaranda copaia; assembly: GCA_014898725.1. NCBI lineage: Eukaryota > Viridiplantae > Streptophyta > Magnoliopsida > Lamiales > Bignoniaceae > Jacaranda > Jacaranda copaia. Next base: position 1,509,236 of record JACGDI010005394.1, read on the forward strand.
CATGGAGTACAAAATACCAACACATTAGGTATAAAGTTTCAACTATTAAAATACAAAAGGTTAGCATATTGACTACAAATATCATCAACATGGAATACAAAATATCATCACATTAAGTACAAATATCATCATCATGGAGTACAAAACATAAGCACATTACGTACAAAGTATCAACTATTGAAGTACAAAAGATTAGCACATTAAGTATAAATATCATCAACATGGAGTACAAAAGATCATCACGTGAAATACAAATATGACCAACATGGAATACAAAAGATTAGTACATTAAGTACAAATATCACCAACATGGAGTACAAAAGATTAGTACATTAAGTACAAATATCACCAACATGAAGTATAAGATATCATCTCATTAAGTACAAATGTCAACCAATCAAGTATAAGATATCATTACATTTAGTACAAACAGATAATTTACAAATGAAATTCAAATAGCAAAAAATCAAAACATTAAGTGGTTTACAACACCTTTTTCTATTCTTGTTCTTTATTTTTTTATGCATGAGCATGAGGACGATAGGTCTTTGTCACTTGTTTTGCTTGTTTGGCTGGTGTGGTGCTGAAGGGCTAACAAAATTTGTAGATTTTCATTTTGGCTTTTTGTCATCTCGATTACACACATCTGTCACAATTAAGGACATGACATTTGCTACTTCAATCTCAGATTCCTTGAATTCCACCGCATGAATTGGTACATAAAGTTCTGTCTTCAAAGGGATAGGAAAATATAAAAGATCATAACAGTGTTTTGTTCAACTTTCATCATCCACCATATCTTCAGATTCATCCCCTTCTTTCTTTACATCATTTACCAAATCATGTCCCCCCTTATGTGCATACTTACTAGCTTCTAGTTCAAGCTCCCTCTCATCAGTCTTGTCCTTAGCTAGATGTTCCTCCTCACCCTACTCCTTCATTGCTACCATATCAAATGAAGCAATTTTTTCTTTCAATGATTTAATTTCTACTTTCATTGCAATAATTGCTTCATATATTGTATGATCACAAATATGGACTTCACTGATAACAATACCGGTAGCCTCTGATTTTTTGATCAAAACTACAAATTTTAACTTATCTGGAGTAGAGTTAAGGGCTACAACTTAGTACAATGAAAATAATTATCAAATTCAAATTATTATACCAAAAACTAATAATGAATTATTATAATTGTTACCATATCTGCTGTAACTTGTTTCAATTTATTCTTTACCTCCTCCACATTATGTGGGAGTTTGCTATCCTTCCACCAATAAAAGCGTGGAAACTCAAACAAACTCTCTGGTAAATCCAGTGACGGGATACATTCATAAATCCAAGCCTATCATTCATAAATCGAAAAATTATACTTACTTGAATATAAATATAATTAATATTATTAGAAAAATGAAGCAAACACTTATCATCAAACCAACTGTGCACTCATTAATGTACTTCTTGATTTTTTCTCCACTTACTCCTAAGTGGTTTCTCATATCTTGGACAAAAAAATTATACGTAGCTATGCCCCATACATATAGACCAACTCTAGACAAATTATTCAAGTATGGTAGGAGAAACCGTGGAGTCCAATAATTAGATGTAGGATATAGAAAATAATTAAAAACAAAAAGTATGTATAACTTACAAAATTATTCAAGTCCTTCTCACTATCCTTATATATATAATTCTCAAAATTTTTTGCTATTTCAAATCTAGTTATATTCTGGAACTTTTCTAAAAAAAAGTGGTCAAAAGTTGAAAACTTCATCTTCAATATTATATTAACAGATTGCCCCACACATGGTAACCCTAAAACCATAGAAAATTCATCTACAAAAAAAGGAATCTTAACCCCTTTTGTAAAAAGAAATGACAGCTTTTGGGTCAAACCTCCTAAGTATGGCTTCAAGCTGAATGAAGCTTGAACTTAACTTAGGCATATCTATGTATATATAGAAAGGGGTCTTCTTTAATGCATCCAAATATTTTGACCCCATCTTGGACTCCACAAGCTCCAATTTACTCTAAAAATATTAGGGGGAGCAACGAAAGTAGACCTTATAATGAATTGGCTTTATTGCAATTAGATAAAGAAAAATTAGTATATAAACAAATTGTAAACTAACACTTTTAGATAATGTATACTGAAAGTTTGAATATTTTGTACTATAAATACTTCTAAAATGTACTTTAGAAATACAGAATACATACTACATTTTCAGTTAGTGTATACTGTAGGCTTGAATGTTTATACTACAATTGCTTCTAAAATATATTGCAAATTCACAGATTATATACTATACTTTTATTTAATATATGTTGTAGGCTTAAATGTTTTTGTACTATAGATGCTTCTAAAATATACTGCATGTACATAGATTATATACTATAATTTTATTTAATATGCAGGGTTGAATGTTTTGTACTATAGATGTTTCTAAAATGTACTTCAGTTACATAGATTATATATTACACTTTTGCCTAATGTGTATTGCAAGCTTGAATATTTATACTACATTTGCTTCTAAAATGGACTGCACTTATATAGATTATATACTGCACTTTTGCCTAATATATACAGCAAGCTTAAATATTTTGTACTACAGATAATATACTACCATTTTCAGATAATTTCACCATATAATTTCAGATAAAAAGAAGTATAAATCCCAAAAAGATGAAGTACAACTTTTACGTCTTTCAAATACAAATCAAAAACTTCCCATCTCACAACAAAATTCATATATATATCAAATGGGTTCAAGTGTTTAACAACTAAAAAAGGAATAAAAACCCTAAACATAAGAAAATAGACAAGGAATAAGTGTAACACTAAAAAATCACGAACATTTAAAACTGTAAATATAGAAAACATACCTTTGTTTCTTTTGATCACTTCTTTTTGTACTTTGCTTCTTGTTGTAGTAGTTTCTCCTTCCATTGTTGCAAAAAAATGGTAGAAATTTTGGTGTCTTTTTTTTTTTTCTCTTCTTCTTGCATCAATTATAGAGAAATGGTTTTGCACCCTTTTCTTTGGCCACTTGGAGAAGTTGTCGATTTCAAGGGGAAAAAAAAAGGAAAGTGTTCTTCTTGAAGAGAAAAATGTAACTCTCAGGTATTTTTGTTAATTACAAGGATGTATAGGTTTTTCTAAAAAATTTGGGAAATGATTCCTTTATTTTGTGAAAAAGTAAGATGTTTAGTGTGTAAAAATTCAAATGGGGATTGAACACTAAACTGAAAGTAAGGTTAGGGATTTTTTTTCCAATTAACTATTAATTCTACATAATTAATTTATAATATATAATTATATTTATCCATAGTATTTTAATAATTATTTAAAACTATTTTCATAATATATAATATATTTTATGTAATATTTTTCTTGATTTTTCATCCACCTATGTACATAAAGTTTAATTCTACATAATTAATTTATAATATATAATTATATTTATCCATAATATTTTAATAATTATTTAAAACTATTTTCATAGTATATAATTAATATTTATATGTAATATTTTTTATATTTAAATAATATTTCTCATAATATAATTATTTACATGTATATATTAATATTTAAATTAAATTATTTCATAATATGTAGTTATAATTACACATAATATTTTTATATTTAAATATAATTATACTTACACATTTTTTCTATTACTAACATAAAATTATTTTTGTAATATAATTATTTATATGTATATTTTAATACTTAAATAAAATTATAATTATATTTACACATAATATTTTTACATTTAAATATAATTATTTGCATATATATATATATATATTTTAATATTTCATAAAATTATTTGCATAGTATATAATTATATTTAAGCATAATATTTATAATTCTTCACATGTATATTTTAATAGTTACATAAAATTATTTTCCTAATACATAATTATATTTGCACATAATGTTTTATTATTTAAACAAAATTATTTTCATAATATATAATTATATTTACACATTATATTGTATTATTTAAATAAAATTATTCCATAATATGTATTTATATTTACACATTATATTTTAATATTTCATAAAATTATTTTCTACATATATAAGTGATATGAGATAGCCTAACAGGTCCAACCCAACAAGTTATCGATCTCAGAGAGAGTCCCTAGGACCACTTAACATGCACAACCCAACGTCGTCTCTGAACCCAGTTGGGTTAATCCACTTGACCAGAATTGCTTGGTTGAATGAATTATTCTCGATCGTATCCAACATGAGGCTTCAAGCTACTTAACCCAGTCAACCATCTTTCTGGTCGACCACCTTGTTTGTTTGATCTTTATCAACTAGAGTGCTCACTTCGGCACATACTCATATCTTGGCTGCATTTAATGCTCTAACAAGTAGCATGCCTCTACATTAATGGTAGTGCCACCCGGTACAATCTCTGCCACCAACTTTGGTAAGAAGGCACACTACTAGAGTATTATTCATCCTAAAAATCAGAAGATGATGACACTTGAAATAATACCAGGATCAAAAATGACCAATAACTCCTAAGCAAGGACAAGAGCCCTATATACCTGATAGGGGTATTTTAGACATATTACATACCAAGAGAAGGCTATAATACTTCACTTCTAACCACACTTCAGGTAATGCTAAATACACTATATGCTCATACTCTTCTATTTGATTATCTTATTTTGATCAAAACTAACTTGAGTATCGGAGTGCCTTCGTCGAGGGCACCTCGGCTAGTTTAACGTTTGTTATTTATTGTAGATCTTAGACCTCGAGAAATATTCCTGTTGGATTGTTTGACCTCCCTAGTCAAATCAGCCCAAACACCACCCCTTATACTATATAAGACTTTCAACATCATCATTTTGGCACTGTCTGTGGGAATCCTTGAGATTGTAACTGAAAAATAATAAACACAAGAAGAACCGCATTGGAGATGGCGGATAACAGGAGGTCCTCATCTCCACCTCTTCCTTCCCCCCAGCAAGGTTCATATGTTCCAGGCCTTAACGCCCCCCATGAGCAAGTTGAAATATTGACTATGCCTCAACTGATACAGTTGATAAGTGAACAAATATCCACCTAAATCTTTGCTCAATTTTTTGCTGCATTAAACAAGCACACCACCATGGGGAGAAGGGACGATTAGAGCTAAAGGAGAAAATTGCTTACTTCGTAGACCATCACGTTCAACTTAATCAAGCCTCATAGCACGATAAGATCAAACATTCTAGATGTGACCAATACAAAGAAGTGGAAGAATCCGCAAATCATGTGGCCCCACCTATTTAAGCCTTGCAGAGCGATAAGACTGAGCGTGCGAGACCTCATTTTGATTGGAATGCTACTTATGCTAATTGGGAGAAGTGAGAGGAAGTATCCCACCAAGTATAACAATTAAACAGACATCTCGTGAGATCTTGAGGAGAAACACGGATAGGGTGTCCAACTAAGAAGGCCCCCAGAGGCCTCGTCGAGAAAGAGACTCCTCCTTTATCCAAGATTATCGACTAGCACATTATTGTCAACACCAAAATCTCGATCGGACTACCAAGGTATGATGGATCAACAAACCCTAATGAGCACTTAATGTAGTTTGAACATATGATGCAGCTACATGGGCACAATAAATACATCCATGCTAAGATGCTGGTAACCACTTTCCAGGGTACTGCACTTGATTGGTTTGTGAAGTTGGAGCCCTCGTTGATATACTTCTATGATCAGTTTTGTAATAATTTTTGCACTAGTTCGCTAGCTGGAGAAAGGTAAAACTCCCCCATACTCACATCCACACCATCAAGCAGAACGAGAGTGAGTCCCTCCGTGACTTCTTCAAGAGGTTCAACATGGAGATCTTGAAGATAGATGACCCTAAGATTGAATTCTTAATCAATGTGCTATTCCTGGGACTTAGACATAAAGAATGCACTAATGCTTTAATGTGCAAGCGCCCAAGGTCGATGGAGGAGCTGCTCGACTTAGCAGGGAGATATATGACCCAAGAGAAAATAAACAAGCTAAAGTTTGGATCCTCTAAGGTTGATAAAAAGAAAAAGGAGAGAGATGACCAGAAATACAGAGAGAGAGGTTGATCTCCAATAAAGTGCTTCCACGACTACACCCTACTAAATATTCTGAGGAGGGAGGTCTTGTTTGCCATTCAGCATGACAATCTCCTCAAAAAATTGAGAAAGTTGACGAAGACTGAAGTGATGAAAAAATTAAAAAAATACTGCCACTTTCATAAATAAAAGGGATATGACACAAATAAATATTTCAATTTCCAGAATGAAATTGAGAAGCTCATCTGATAAGGCCATCTCAAAAAGCATGTAGCTGTGGACGCACAGGTCGAAGGGAGTTAAATTGATTGGACTTTCCTTAGAGAAAGGTTAGTTATCCCAAGGAGAGAGGACAAGGGAAAGAAATTGCCTACGAAGATCGCTTGCTTATTTGAGGAGTAATTGACATGATCACCGAAGGTCCCACTAAGGGGGACTCAAAATTAGCTAAACGCAAACTCAAAGGAGGCTAGAGTTAACCAAAGCCTCACTCGTTGAAACAACATTCCATTTATCGATAAATGCAGATCCTCTTTTTTACTAATAGTAACTTGGTCTATCTTGAGGGAAAGAATATCGACCACAAAATTGATTATCCTATGGTAGTCTCTATTGAGATTACCAACTTTGAGTAAGGAAGGTCCTGGTCGATAACGGTAGCTCAGCCAACATCATCTTCCTCTCCACCCTTGAAAGAATAAACATAGGGCAGCTGAAGTTTAAACTTGTGTGTACCCTTTTATCGGGTTTGGGGGGTCAGAAATTATTTCAAAAAGATCCATCAACCTATCAATGTAATTTGTGGAGGTGCCCCGAAGAAGGACTTTGATGGTTAACTATCTGGTGGTTGATGCCCCATTTGCTTATAATATTATAATTGGTCGACCAGCCCTAAATGATTTTTGTGCCATTGTGTCGACCTACTACATAAAGATCAAATTCTTGACCTTAGCTGGCACAGGAGAAATGTTGTGCAACATCAAGGAAGCTTGGAAGTGCTACAACATTTCGATCGAGTCAAGCAAGTAGAAAACTTGACCATAACTAAAGACCTTGGGAGATACCTCTGTAGTAAAACTAAGAGACCTAAACTAGTAAGAAGAGAAAGTTGGAGGATACCTGGGTGGACCACGTCTGGAAATTTAAAACTATTAAGTTGGAATACGAAAACCCCAATAAGACAACTTGAATCGGGATAGATATGGGCACCTACTTGAAATGCCTTATGGTCGATTTCCTGAGAAAAAACATTGATGTCTTCGCTTAGAAAATATCTAACCTCTAGGGAATCGACCCCAATGTGATTGTGCACCACCTCAATGTCAACCCCTGCTACAAATCGATTAGATAAAAGATGAGGACATTTAACGCTAAAAGGACCCAGATCATCGAGGAAAAAGTCAGGAAATGCCTAGATACAGGTTCACTCTTAGTCAGGTACCCCAATCTAAGAACGAATGTGGGAATGCCTTGTCCAAATTTGCTTACTCGACCAGAGGCACAAGAGATAGAATAATAATATTTTTGGTCGCTGATAGGCCATTGATCGGCCCACTCGAGGAAAAATCTAATAGGGAGCATTGAGGAGACAATCCCTTCATGCAAGGATCCAATAAAACTTTACCTAAGTCATGGCACAGTCCCTAAAGACAAAAATGAGGCTCAACACCATTGTAGGCAAGCTGCCAAGTTTGCACTCAATGAGCACGGCTAGCTATATAAGAGATTGATCTCTAGACCATCCCTAAGGTACCTAGATCCCCACCAAGTGCTTAAAGTATTACAAGATATCTATGCAGGCATGTGTGGAAACCATTCTGGGAAAAAATCTCTTGCACATAAAATAATCAGGTACGGATACTTTTAGCCAATACTATTGAAAGACTCTGTGGACTTTGCTTGAAAATGTACATCTTGTTAAGTTCATTCAGACCTATTGCATCAACTTGCTGCGCCTATGGTCAATGCTCAAATTTATTGGCCATTCGACCAGTGGGGGATGATATTTTAGGCTCTCTGCCAAAGTTGACAGGCCAGTGAAAATTCATAATCATCACAGTTGAATATTTTACCAAATGGGTCAAGGCCGAGGCTGTTTTGAAGATAATAGATGCAGGCATCAAAAGTTTCATTTAGAAAAATATTATCTTTTATTTCGGCCTACCTAAGATCCTTATTGCAGATAATGGGACTCAGTTCCAAAGCAGAAGTACCAAAAGTTAGTGCGAAGCCTTAGGAATCACCTAGCACTTTACTTTAGTAGGCAATCCTCAATCGAACAGCCAGACAAAGGTGATAAACAGAATGATCCTATGCCATTTAAAAGCTAGGATACAGGATACTGGCTTGAGCTGGGCGGACGACCTTCCAGAAGTACTGTGGGTATACAGAATAACTCCCCGAATAGCTATAGGTCACAGCCTTTATAGTCTAGTTTATAGGTTTGAGACAGTTATCCCCTCAGAATAGATACAACATGCAGCTTAAGTTATTCACTTCACCCACTCAGAAATACATAAAAAAAAGCTCAACCTCGAGACTATCGATGAACGTAGGCAAGAAGCTTACAATACTATGCAGCACTACAGGTCAAAGATGACAGAGAATTATAACAAATGGGTCAAACCATGCCAGTTTAAAGTCGGAGATCTTGTTCTCAAAAAGGTGGAAATTTCTAATAATATTAGCAAACTCAACCCAAAATGGGAGGGACCCTATACCGTTGTAAAAGTATCAAAGCATAGTGCTTGCAAACTTGCTAATATGGATGGGAATGAGCTCTTTCGCTCGTGGAATAACATCAACTTGAGAAAATTCTACATCTGAAATTGTGTTGTAATCGTTCTCATATTCTTTGATATAAATAAAGTTTCAGCAATATAGTTACCATTTGTTTTGATTGTCACAGTCATATCTATCTCGCACCATTCCAAATTTCGAGTTAACCCCATAGTTGATGAATAAGCAGCCTTACGTTGCCACTTAATATCTAAGTCGACCCCCTAGTTGATAAATAAGTAGCTCCACACTATAACTTAAGTTCCAAGTTGATTCCGTAGTCAACAAATAAGCAACTCCACATTGCCACTCAATATCCAAGTCAATTCTGTAGTCGAAGAATAAGCAGCTCCATGTTACCACTCAAGTTCCAAGTCAACCCCGTAGTTGACGAATAAGTAGCTCCACACTACCACTCAAGATTCAAATTAACCCCGTAGTTGACGAATAAGCAGCTTTATGCTATCACTCAAGTCTTGTGTCGACCCAGTAGTCGACCAAGAAGCTATTTCACATTATCGCCTAACCAAATTTCAAGTCAACCCCACAGTTAGATGCAAAAATAGTTTCCCGCTGCCAAACTAAAATTCTAAATTGACCATGTAGTTGACTCAAAATGATTACGCGCTAAAAACTTAAAGCTTTTTAACCAAAACTATATAATTGACCCAGTAGTTGATTAACAGGCCGATCATAAAATAATGAAAATTGACTTTAAAGATGAGCACTCTTTGGTAAGACCATGCATATCTCTCAACACTAATAAAAAATAGACAACAAAGTTGTTGAATTTTATAAATTTTATGGATAACTAATAGAGTTGTCAACTATTGATCCATACAATCATGACAATAAAATTTCATTCGACAAGACTCATGTGAAATTTACATCATTCGACAACAAAGATATGAAAAAGATCTTTCATTGAATGGAAGGTTCATTATACTTAAATTTTTATTAAAAAAAATAGAAAGTAAACATAAAGAAATAACATCAAAAGATGACAAAGTTTGGAGATTAAGTTTGGTTAAACCCGACCTGGTCACCCTCTAGCTAGTCTTGATCGGGCTTCGACATAGCAGATGCAAGTGGTTGAATAGCTTGAGGTGGTCAGAAAGGCCCTACGATGTCGCTCATAAAGTTAGTTGAACGCAGCACGTATTGTGCAATGTCGACCTGCTTCTCTCTCAGTTGGACGATGAGGTCCTCGATAAAGGCAAATTCGTTCGCTAACTCGTTTAGCCTGACCTTGACCTTAGCCTATTTTTTTTGGACCTCAGTTATTGGCTTAATAGGGGCATTTGTCACGGTGTCCCTCTCCCCAGCTCCGTCGACCCTACCCTCCTCAAATTCGAGGTGAGGCTACAACTTATTATCAAGAACAGGGCTTAGTCTTCGGGCTAAAAAAAGTAGCTCAAGCACTTAAGCTGCTTGACTGCCTTGTGGAATGCATCACGAGCATTGTCAATCGACATAATTACACTTATATCTTGAAAGGCTGAGCTCAATATGAACTATTTCACTGCCTCCCGCCGCATTATGGGGAGCTATTGAGTAAAGGCCTCCTGAGCCTCCTAGAGCACATCTGTGTGACCAGCTACTCGACTTGAGGAGTAGCTCACCTATAGGTCCAAATGAGCTTTCTTCAATACAGAGTGCATTCTACTCCTCTCCTCGACCGCCTACACAAGTTGCTGATCTTTGGAATTTAGTTGCCCCTTCAGGTCAGCTACCTCCTTTGTCAGTTGGTTGACCTGGAGCTGGGAAGACTCAAGCTAAACCCTGAGGGTTTCTACATCTCCTCCCTTTTACAACTCCTCTCGATCAGCCAAAACCAACTTTGCCCGATAGCATAAGTTATACCCCAACTGGCTCACCTGAAATAAAGAGCATTAGCAAACAACGTAACTTTCTAAAATAAGAATTCGGTGAGAAACAGTCGATGAGAAACACTTACTAGATTGCAATGGTAGGCCAAAGCTTTAAGTGCTCCAACCTTACTCAACTGTATGAGTCTTTACTGGTCCTTGGCGAAGAGCCTGGTAACCATACACTTGAAGATGTTGGGGTCCATCATCCTCGATTGTATAATGGAGGTCGAATTAGTCACCTCCATGGTAGGGTTGGGCTCGAAGCGGGGCAATTCCAGCTGGGGCAATTAAAACAACACCCCATCACCACGCTTGCCAAATAAGTTATAGCCTGTCACAGCCTTCTATTTCCCCTTATCACCAGTTGGCCTCTTAGGCACTGGACCTCCCTATTCAGTCATCTATTTTTTGCCCTAACCCACGAGGATGCTTTAATCGCACTCAACTAGTTGAGCGGGTTGAGGTTGCGGTACCTGTTCGATTTGGGGTACTGCAGGGGTGGTAGTTGATTGGATTGAAGGTGCAAGTTTCGCCACAAATGCTTCTTGTCAAGCAGCTACTCAACGACACTCTTTATTTCATCGGGCTCTTACTGTAGCTTCTACTCGACTGCGGGCCATTACATTTTCTCGATCTGCCAACAAAGACAAAACAAAAGCTATAAGAATCAAGCACAAAGAACAAAATTTACAGTTAACACAATCGACAAAGATCTCTACCTAGTCAAATTACCCATAGTCAGGTTAAGCTCAACCGGTAATAGGCTAACCAACACTAGATATCTCTCTTCAGTCAAAATTGAGGCCTCTATCTACCTAAAATTGACCAACTCTCGAATAATGGTGTTGGGCCAATTAGGTGTTTGATTCCCTGGCATTTCCACATGCTTTTTCCACCACCCCCTAAGAATATTAAAATCTCCAAGCCCTTGAACCTAGTGTTTGGAAACGAAAACCTAAGCGACAATAATAATTACACTACCAACCCTTGGCGCTTCATTTTTTGTGATGTAACCAACACATCAAATGCACAAAAACCATCAGAAACCCTGGTCGAGTATTCAAAAACCTTGATCGAGTATTTAAAAACCTTGGTTAAGTATTTAAAAATCCTAATTGAGAGGTCAGAAGCCTGGTCAAATACGCATAACTGTCGTGAAATCGTCATAACTGCCATAACCGTCATTTAGTTATCTATTCTCTGCTTTTGCTCATTGACATGTTCGATCAAGACCATAAGTAGGGTGGATTTATGATATTGAATAGCCCAACAAGCCCTTCTCAATAAGTCATTGACCTTAGAGAGGGCCCCGAGGCCCAATTAACATGCACAGCCCAATGTTTCCTTTAGACCTAACTGGGCCGATCCACTCGACTAGAATTGCCTGGTCAAATAGATTGTTCTCGATCATACCCAACACAAGGCTTCAAGCCACTTGACCCAGTCAACCATCTCTCTAGTCGACTACTTTTTCTATTCGATTTTTTTTTACTAAAGTGCTCATTCCAGCACAGACTTATATCCTGGTTACATTTAATACTCTAACAAATAGCATGCCTCCGCATTAATGCCGTGTGCCATTCAGTATAATCTCTGCCACCAACTCTGGTAAGGAGGCACACCACCAGAGTACTGTTCATCCTAAAAATCAAGAGATGATGCCACTTGGAATAGTATCGAGATAAAAAATGACCAATAACTTCCAAGTAAGGACAAGAGCCCTCTACACTTGATAGGGGCATCTTAGACATATTACATATTAGGAGAAGGCTATAAATACCTCACTTTTGGCCACACTCCAAGTAATGCCAAATACACTATATGCTTTTAATCTTCTATTTGATTACCTTATTTCGACCAGAACTAACTTGAGCATCGGAGTACCTTCATTGGGGGCACCTCGGCTAGTTTAACGTTTGTTGTTTGATGCAGATCTCAGACCTCAAAAAATATTACTGTTGGATCGGTCAACCTCCCTAATTGAATCAGCCCAAATACCGCCCTTTTTACTATATACAACTTTCAGCCTCATCAATAAGTATATACATATTTATTTTAGTATATACTTAAAATTTTTAAAATTTTAATTAATTAAATCATTACATAAATTTATTATTATATTTTAGTGTATATATTATAGGATATTTTATTAATTTTATTTTATTCTAATAAAAACTCATATATAAATATTATATAAAAATTATTACATACACAACATTTGAACTCACACTTTACAACCAATCATTGTTTCACAAGTTTTTCTTAAAAAAACCTCACAACCAAATACCATCTCACAATTTTTTCTCACAAAAAATCTCACAGTCAATCACCTTCTCATAACTTTCACTTGTTACATCAGCAGTAATCATTACATTTTTATCTCACAAACAACCATTCTCTCATAAAAGAATTCTCTACCTCATAAACATAAAAATCTCACTATACTTTCTTAGAAATGGAAAATAAGAAATGAAATCACAAACAATCACAAACTTAAATTCTAACAATTTCCCAGTTCTCAACAAACACCTAATGGTTAAATCGAACTTTTTAGAAACCCTTTTCAGAAACCTTAAAAACATTCAAAAGTTTGGGTTTTGTTTGTTTGTCACCCCCAATTCAATTTTCAACTCCCAAAACTTAAATAAACAAATACTATTGATATGGGAGGGAATATCAAACCCAACAGCCATCGACCCATGTGTGATGGGCGAAGCCCATCTCATGTTTGAGGCCTAAGCTTGGTGTTAACCTAATTCGACCTCCTAGACTCGCTCTAGGCCTCATGCCCTCAGTAGCATTGGTTTCACTTGATCAGAGCACAGGTCAAATAGATGAGATCGACCAGCCTCACAAGAATGTGAATAGTTTGTGTTCTGACTTGGACATTGACCTAGCAGGTTGACTTTCTGTAGAGTTGTATCTCTGCCATATTAAATGCCCTAGCAGGCAGCATATCTCTTCATTAATGGCATATGCCCCCTAAAATGGCCTACTTTGCCATGCCAAAATAGAAGTGCCCCTATGTATTATCTTGCCCCCAAAAGTTGGGGATAAAGCCACTTGGAGAAGTACATATATGGGAGAAGATCTAAAACTCCCCATGGAAGGACAAGAGCCCTATCTACATAATAAAGGCACCTTGGATATATATATTATCTCTACCCAACTTTCTGCCACCTTGAACTGCCATATGGTTCAGTCAGGGCTAACAGTCAGTGCAATGCTAAAATCCCCACCAGTTTACGTAGATATGACGGCTTGATTGATCCCAATGAACTACTCATCCAGTTCAAGCATGTGATGTAATTGCATAGGCACAATGAGTACATCCAAGCAAAGATGTTAGTAACTACTTTTCAAGACATTACGCTCAACTGGTTCATGAAGCTTGAGCCAACATTGATCTACTCATACGATCAGTTGTGCAATATATTCTTGCACTAGTTCACCAGTCGGAGAAAGGTAAAACTCCCTCACACCTATCTACATACAGTCAAGCACAATGAAGAGAAATCCCTTCATGAGTTTTTCACTAGGTTCAACACTAAGGTGCTAAAGATCGACAACACATGGATTGAGTTCCTAATCGATGTACTTTTCTCGGTCCTTTGACATAAGAAATGCAGCAACGCTCTGTTGCACAAGCGACCCAGGTCGATGGAAAAATTACTTGATCTTGCAAAAAGATACATGACCCAGAAGGACATGAATAAGCTTAAATATGGAAACCTAGAGGTCGACAAAAAGAAAAATATAAAGAAAGATGACCATCAGAATAGGGAAGGTCGTTGATCTCCCATCAAGCACTTTCATGACTATACCTTACTGAGGAAAGAGGTGTTGTTTGCCATTCAACACGAAAACCTGCTAAAATATCCCAAAAAGTTAATGGAGACTGAGGTGATGAAAAGATTAAAAAAGTACTTCCATTTTCACAAACAAAAAATCCATGACACCAAATATGGTTTCAACTTGCATGATGAAATTGAGAGGCTGATTTAACAAGGCCATCTCAAAAAGTATGTTGATAAGAGCGCTAGGTAAGAAAGGGGCAAAATTGACTAGACTCTCCGTAGAGAAAGGTTGGTCAGCTTAAGGAGAAAAGACAAAGGAAAGAAACCTACTTGGGATCCTCGCCCACCTATTCGATAAGTTATTGACATGATTGCTAAGGGTCCCATTGGAGGGGACTCAAAATCTACTAGAAGGCAGACCTGGTGGAGCCTGGAATTGATCGAGTTTATCCTAATTAAAATAGTTTTCCAACTCTTCACTAGTGCTAAACCAATTTCTTTCATTGATGCCGACCTCGCCCACCTCGAGAACAAAGGATTTGACTATAAGATAGATTGCCCTATGGTTGTATTAGTGGAGATAGTTAATTTTGAAGTAAGAAAGGTTTTGGTTGATAATAGCAATTCCGTGAACATCATATTCTTGTCGACCTGGAAAAGAATAAATTTAGGACAGCTAAAATTTCGTACACCACTAGTCAACTTTAGGAGGTCTGAAATCATCACTGAGGGATCCATCAACCTATCCGTATCATTTAGGGACCTTTACCGAAGAATTCTCATGATTAATTATCTGGTCATTAATCCTTCATTTGCCTACAATGTAATAATATAGCGACTAGCTTTGAATGACTTCTAGGCCATCATCTCGACATACCACATGAAAATTAAATTTCTAACCCCAACAAGCACAGGCAAGCTCTTGTGCAACATCAAAGAGGTGAGATGCTACTACACCATTTTCGGTTGAGCCCACTGAGCAAAAGAGCTAACCACAACTGAAGCCTTTGGGGGATGCCCTTGTAGTGAAACCTGAGGAGGGACAAAAGAGTAAGAAAAAAAAGTTAGAAAATACTAGAGTTGAGCTTGTCAAGGAGTTTAAAAAGAAAAAAAGTTAAAAAACACTAGAGTTAAGTCTGTCGAGGAGTTCAAAATAATCGTACTAGAACCTCAAAACCTTCACAAGACTACCAAGATCGAGAGTGACATGGGCCACTACATGAAGTGTCTTATGGTTGATTTTTTGTGCAGAAACATCGACATATTTGTATGAAAAATATCTGGCCTCCAGGGAATCGACTTTAGTATTATCGTCCATCGTTTGAATGTGGACCCCTCATATAAAGTAGTAAAGCAAAACATGATGACCTTCAATGCTGAGAGATGCCTAATCATTATAGAGGAGGTCAATGAACTCTTAGATACATGATATATTGTAAAAATTCAATATCCCTCTTGGCTTTGTAATATTGCACTTATCCCTAAGAACGAGGGAAAATGACATGTATAATAACTTTACCGATTTAAATAAAGCTTGCCCTAAAAATTCTTACCCCTTACCTCACATTGATTTGATAGTTGATTCTACTGTTGGTTGTGAATTATTGAGTATAATAGATACTTTTCAAGGCTATTACTAGATATTCATGACACCCAAGGACAGAGAAAAAACCTATTTCATCATCCCCAATAGGATTTACTATTTTTTGATCATGCATTTTGTCCTAAAAAATGCAGGAGCAACCTACCAAAAACTAGTAAACTTTATATTCAATAATAAGATTGGAAAGTCTATGGAAGTGTACGTCGATGACATGATCGTCAAGGAAAAATAGGCCAAGAATCATCCACTCGACCTCAACCACACATTTTTCATACTGCAGGCATTCAACATGAAGTGAAACCCTAACAAATATACCTTCAAGATTCGAGGAGGTAAGTTCCTAGGCTACGTAGTTAGTTGAAGGGGCATTGAAGCAAATCCACTGAAAATTCAAATAGTTTTGGATATCGCCCCACCCTGAACAATTAGGGATGTTTAGCATCTGGTTAGGAGGATCATAGCTCTTGGCAGGTTTATTGCTCAATTGGCAGACAAGAGCCTATCTTTCTTCAAGATACTCAGAAAACATGAAGAAATTAGGCTTCCAATGGATAGAACAATGTGACCAGAGCTAGGATAAATTTTTCCTATGTACTTGGTTGTGTCCACAGCCTCGATTAGTGTAGTCTTGATCTCGACCAAGGATGAAAATCATTGACCTATCTGTTATTGCAGCAAAGCACTACAAGACCCAGAGCACAACTACTTGGTGATTGAAAAAGTTTCTCTCACCTTGGTCACCGTAGCTCAAAAACTACTATCGTACTTCTAGTACCATGTGATTATGGTGTTGACAAACCAGCCATTGAAATAGGTGCTCTCAAAACTAGATACGTTATAAAGATTGACCAAATGTACCATTGAGTTGGGAGAATTTGATATCACGTTTCAATCCCAAATGGCCATAAAAGTATATGTTTTAGCTAATTTCATTGCTGAGCGACTCAACTTCCCCGATCAGGAGTGTAAAACCTCTCTTGCATGAACTTTGCACGTCGATGGGTTAATGACCACTTTAGGAGAGGGAATAGGAGTTTCACTCCATTCTCCACTAGCAAAGGAGTAAGACTTTACAATCAAGCTCGACTACCCAATCACCAACAACGAGGCTGAATATATGGCCCTCTTTGTAGGAATAAGAATTGCAACAAACCATGAGGTCAAGAAGTTGGCGGCAATCACGAATTCCTAGCTAGTTGTAGAACAGATCGAGAGAAACTTTGGAGCTAAAGACTCCACGATGAGCTAGTACTTGGTTGAGGTGAAAAGGCTACAACAGCCATTCAAAAAATTCACCCTCAGCTAATTCAAATTTGCTAGCTCGACAAGAGGGACTACAGACAAAACAATAAAATTTCTGGTTGAGAGTAAACCAACTATAGGCACTCTCGACCAGAATTTTGTGGGGAATGTCTAAGAAGCCATTTTTTCTTGGCATGATGTAATAAAGCTCCACTTGAGTCTGGGGATAATTATTGAAGACAAAAATGTGGCATGCAAACTTAGAGGTCAAGCAGCAAAATTTGCTCTCGATGAGCACGGTCACTCTATAAAAGGTCAATCTCCGAACCACCTTTGAGATGCTTAGACCTAAACCAGGCTTATGAGGTCCTGCAAGAAATCCATGCAGGTATTTATGGAAATCACTTGAGAGGGGCATCTTTAGCCCATAAATTATCATATACGGATATTTCCGGCTAACACTGTTAAAGGATGATGTCGACTTTGCTAGAAGGCACCCGTCCTGCTAAGTCTATTTAAATATACCACACCAACATGTTGCATTGATGGTAAATGTTCAGGTCACATAGCTATTCAACCAATGGGGGATCAATATAGTTGGGTTCTTGCTAAAGACATCAGGCTAAAGGAAATTCATTATTATTACAGTCGAGTACTTTACCAAATGGGTCAAGGTAGAAGCAGTCCTAAAAATAACTAACGCGGCCATCAAAAGCTTTATTTGAAAAAATATTATCTGTCATTTTGGTCTCCCCAAGGTCCTGATCTCAGATAATGGAACCTAATTTTAGAGCAAAAACATAAGAAATTAGTACAAAACTTTAGGGATTCACTAACACTTTACTTCAGTTAGGAATCCATAGGCTAATAGCCAGACCAAGATGATAAATAAAACCATACCCAACCATCTTAAGGCACAACTAAAAGAGACAGGGTCGAGCTAGGCATATGACCTCCTCGAAATACTACGGGTGTACAAAACTACTCCTTGAACAACTATAGTTCATAACCTCTATAGTTTTATCTATGGCTTCGAGGAAGTTATCCCATATGAATTAGTAAAACACATAGCTCGAGTAATCTATTTCAACCCAATTAAGAACAAATCTAAAAGGGAACTTGACTTGGAAACCATCAATGAGTTACGACAAGAAGACTATAACACTATACAATGCTATAGTTCAAAGATGACGGAGCATTACAACAAGGGAGTTCAAACTCATAGCTTCAAGGTTGGGGATCTTGTCCTCACAAAAGTAGAAGTGTAGAAAAACATTAGTGAACTCGACCAAAAATGAGAAGGACCCTACATCATGGCCAAGGCATCCAAATGCAATACATATCAAATCAAATTGCAGATATGAATGGCAATGAGCTCTCATGACCTTGGAATGCTATAAATTTAAAGAAGTTTTATGTATGAAAAGACTTTGAGCCTCCATTATACTGCATCATGTAAATGAAGTTCTTACCTTTTCTACAACTATTCACTTGCACTACCGAAACATGTCCCCAACTAAGTAAAATGAGTTAAACCTTTATAGTCAACCTTGTAGTTGACCAAAATAACAGCTTCAAGCTACCAAATTGAGGCTTTTTAGCCCAACACTTACAGTTAACCCCATAGTCAACCAAAACAATAACTTTAAGCAGCTAAATCAAGGTTTTTCAGCCCAACATTCACAGTCGACCATGTAGTTAACCAAAATAATGGCTTCAAGCCACCAAATCGAGGCTTTTCAGCCCAACATTCATAGTTGACACCATAGTCAACCAAAACAATGGCTTCAAACTGCTGAATCAAGGCTTTTCAGCCTAAGTCAACTTGAAGTTTGTCATCGACCCTGAACTCAACCAAAATGATCAAAAACTATTTAGCGCTTCAAGCTAATTAGCTTAATTAAGGATTTAACCTCATAGTCTATGAGAACCTTGTGAAAACATCATGGCTATGTGATTAATTTTATTACACTTACAATTAGTTCATTCTAAATCAACCATACATTCGATGAATTGCGAAAGTTGTTGTTCACTAGCAGTAAACTAAAAATTTGACCTCATAGTTAGAGATAACTTTGCGAAAAGCATTAAGTTAATATGATTAGTTCGACAAAAGCACTCGTCTCGATGTAAAGACAATAGCTTAAATAGACCCCAAAATCGACTAATATCTTAGATTAATTTCATTATTTTTACATTAGTCAATTCAAATCGACCATGATTGTTGTTTTCTGAGTTATGTTCTCTATGATCAAATTATTTCTTATCAATGATCAACATTCGACAAAATAAAAGTGTTAAACAAAAAGCTAAACTTATTAATACACATCGATGATTGAAAAATGATATTTCATTAAATTTTCGTACCTCCATTACAACCTTGCACAAAAAGAAAGAAGAGAAAGAAAGCACCTCACAAGTCATTCAGAAATATCCAGCAGTCATGCTCCTCGATTACTCAACCTAGCACCCTCTGCTTGTGCAGCTCAGGCGCCCTTGTTAATAGCCTCATTGAGCTCATCACTCAAGGGAATCAAAATAATTGCAAGGCTCTCCACTTTCTTTTTCGATCGAGCAGCAGGTGACAAAGCGGAAGCAGGTGCCTCGAGATAATCCCACCTAATCAACCATAAAATTATTTCTGGGAGGGAAAAGGAACTCAGCAACTTCAACTTTCCTATCGCAGATCTCAAATGTAAACTTAGTGGCAAAGTTGAATTCCTTCATTACCTCAACCAGCCTTTTGTCTACCTCGGCTTGCCTTTTTTGCACCTCAATTATTGACTCGATCAGAGGAGCTCCTGCAACCCCCTTCTCAACAGCTGCCTCATTAGGGTTAGGATATTTCTTTGGCTGCTCGTCTAACACTAGGTTGAGTCAATCCTTATCCTCGAGTCGAAAAGTATAGCCCAAGTACTCCAGTTGCTGAACTGCCTTATTGAATGCACCTCTAGTGTCGTCAAGAGAGAAGATGACATTGGCATCCTGAAACACAAAGCACAACATGAATTACTGTACAACCTTTTGTAGCATCGACTACAGCTTTTTGTAAAACTCAACTCGAGCGTCCTGAAGGGATGTACTATGCTTAGTCGCTCAACTAAACTCATAGCCATTTTGAGTATCTAGTTTTGCCTGGTGCAGCAGCTCATCCATCTTAGACTTCTCGATGATAACAATGACCAACTACATATCCTTCACGACCAGCTAAAAGTTGGCTTCCTAAAGCTCCTTGCTTAGCTGCTCGACCCTTGACTGTGCAAACTTGAGCTAAGCCTTCAGTGTAAGGATGATAATGGGGTGAGTTTGGAAAGACTTAGAACTCGCCCTGCATTGGCTTGTTAAGACCTGAAACCCACTCCGCATCCTACTTGAACCCGAACCCGATAGTCCAACCCGACTAACCCGATTGTTTCCCCCCACCCCTTATAGCTTGATGTACAAATTTTGCAACTTTCAACTGACAAGCATTAATACAAATTTTGCGATTGATCATATAAATTTGGCAACTCATAATATAATACAAAAATGCAAAATTTATAAATTTATTGCTCCATATATCACATTTTCATCAAATTACATTAATCAAATTCGACATAAATTAAAACATTGCTAATCTCCAAATTTAAGCTTTAAAAGATTCAATCATACTTAAAATAATCATTCATCAAATTAACCACCAAACAAACTTTAATAAATATATTAATTATATATAAAATATTTAATAAATAGTTATATTATATGGGATGGGTCCAGCAAGACTCGAAACCTGCCTTAGACTTGGTTAGGTTTCTAAAATAAAAATTCAGTACTCGCCTTGAAACCCATTTACTTCACCTCGAACTCACCCCCCATTAGGGGTTGGTCCGGGGTGGGTCCTCGATTTACCCGGACCTATTGCCATCCGTACTTTAGCGTTTCAATGTCTCCCTCAACCTGTAGCTCTTCATGGTTAGCTAGCGCCAACTCTGACCCCTTATAAAAGTGGTAGCCTAGTTGGCTTACCTGTGAAGCAAATACCATTGTGAATCAACCAGTCTATGTCACTCGACCATACATACTAATCAACTAGAACATACCATATTTGAATTAAAAGCAAAGGCCGTAAGCGTGGCATCCTGGCTTAGCGCCATAAAATTTTTCTAGTCGGACGCAAATAGCTCGGCCATTATCACTTTCATTGGCGTTGGGCGCTACCCCGATGACCCTGCCGTTAGCATAGAGTAAGAATTATGCATGACTAAAGCTGGTTCCATCCCAAATCGAGGAAACAGCAACCTCGAGAGCTGGAATAGTACATCATCCTCCCTCTTGCTGAACAAATCATAAATGGTCAATGACGTAGTAGGCAACAGTTGCACTGCCATGACTAGAGCCACATCTCTATGCGTCGCCGTCGCTTAATGACATTTTCATTTCTTTGTGCGCACCTAAATACCTTTTGTTAAGCTCGATTATTATTTCTTCTTGATCTACAAAATAGAATAACCAATAATAAAAGAACCATTAGAGTTGAACACAAAAATGCACAAATAAGTAAATTTAGAAAAATTAATAGCAACGTCTACCTAGTTAAGCAGCCGCTGCAATAAGCCAGCCAACATGAAAATCCTCTCCTCGATAAACACCGAGACCTCCATCTGACTAAACTCAACCAAATCCTAGATGAAGGTATTAGGCCAAGTTGGAGTCAAATTACCCAACATTTCGAGATGACCTCTCTACCATTCCCTCAAAATATCGAACCCCCCAAACCCTCGAACATATAAAAAGTATTTTTTCCACTCTTGGCTGTAGGAGGAAGATGGCATAACCAAAAATTTTGATGAGGTCAAGTAGTAAGGCACCCGCCTTTTGGGACATTAAAAGGTGAAAGAGATTGGAGAAGTTTGCAAATGAGGCTGGTTGGTGAATAAATGCATGAGAACTACAAAATTGTATATAGTTAAGAAATAATTCGATAACAATTGTGTTATACAAACCTCTAGACCAGTTAGCAGGTCGACTATTACTTGAGCAAGAGGGAACCTAAGGCCATACCTAAAAGCTTCCTCGAACACAGTAATGTGCCCCTTGAAAGATTGATGCATCCTATCTCAAGGTTCGGGTACTATTAGCTCTTACTCAAGAGGGACGTGATAGAGCTCCCTAATGTGCGCAAGATCGATAGGAGTAATTTTAGATGCTTTTTCGCTATAATGGTTGGGAGTAAAGAGTCGACCATAAGATACTGTCACTTGATTTGGGCTAGCATCTCCTCCAACAACAACTCGTTCATCGCTCGAACTGTTGAAGGTCGAGCTATCACTCGAAGAACTACTTGACATACTATTAGAACTACTCTTCTCTTAAGGTGGAGTTTGATTTGATCTCATAGCCTTACTATCACTCCCTTAGCTACCCACATCATCGTACACACCCAACATATTTAAGGAAACATTATGCTCAAAAAACAGTTGGGAGAAAAAACGTATATAGTCTTGATGAACTCTAAGGCACGGAATAATGGGTAGGAAGTGTAGTAAATACAGAACTCGACCAAAAACAAAGCAGTAAAAGTGAAAATGAAGGTTTTGACTGTGCTTATTTATAGGCACCTAGGCATAGGAATCCAAACGGCTGTAATAATAGTGCAGCCATTGTTTGGCGCTTTGTGTGACTTAATGTAATAAATTCATTAAATGCACTAAACTTCGGTCGATTACACAAACCCTCATCAACTGAGCCTCGCTACTTCTCAATGGTCTACTCCCCAATCCCTATCGTCGATCATCTCGATTGGAATTCGAAAGTGGGGGAACTTATGGGAAGGACCAATAGGCCCAACCCAACAACTATTGATGCATGTGTAATAGGCGAAACCTATCTCATGTTTAAGGCCGAAGCTTGGTGTCTACCTAATTCAACTTCCCAGACTTGCTCCTCGCCTGTGCTCTCGACAGCATTGGTTCCACTCGACTAGAGCATAAGTCAAATGGATGAGATCAACTAGCCTCGCAAGAATGTGAACAGTTCGTGTTCTAACTTAAACGTCGACCGAACGAGTTGACTTGCTATAGAGTCGTATCTTTGCCGCATTAAATGTCTTGATAGGCAGCATGTCTCCGCATTATTGACGCATGCCACCATAGTACCACCCACCCTACCATGCTAGACTATAGGCGCACCCCTATGTACTGTCTTGCCCCCAAAAGTTGGGAATAAAGCTACCTGGAGAAGTACACATATGGAAGAAAATCTAAAACTCCCCATGTAAAGACAGGAGCTCTATTTGCATGATAAGGGCAATTTGGACATATCTACCATTTGAAAAAACTATAAATACCCTATAGTCAGCCTCTTACAAGGTATGCTTTTATATACTAAGAAGCCCTCATTCTACTCCTTCATTTAGTCGACCATATATTGACTTGAGCGTTGGAGTGCCTACCTCTACTAGCTTCACGTTTGCTAATGATTGCATGACTTAACCCAGCTACATTGGAAGCTCACTCACTTGACCAGGCGGATCGATTATCAAAATCTTAGCCTAATTTGGTAAATACAGTTTTCACCCTCATTAACTACACATTTCTCAATTCTACTCCCAAAATACAAAATTTATTCTAAAAAAATTTATATTATTCCCAACTTCACACCATTCCCCAAAGCACTACATATTCGTTCATTATTACAAATATATATATTATACCACTCATACAATCTATATATATACATATATAAAAAATTTTAAAATACTCATTTCATTTCACAAACTTAACAAAAAAATAATTAATATAACATTTTATTTCTCCCAAAATACAAATAAATATTTTTTTTGAATTCATTCTCTATTTACTTCTTAAAATATAGATAAACAATTATCACGTACCAACTCCATTTTCCAAAATTCATTCTCCTAAAAATTTTTGGAGAATGCCTTACTCCGTCCAAACTCTAATAAGGGAGCATAACGGTACGGTACGGTTTGATGGGTGCAGCGGATTTGTAGTGGCAGGGAAAGTCGTCCAATGAGCCTCGCCGCCGCTTTCAAATCCCCCAAGCCCTTCTCCGTCATCTCCTGGAAATCCGTAGTCTCTCCCCCTATACACACATATACACGCAAAGTTGTCGCTCTCCCAAACTGATAAACCGTAATTCTTTTTGCAGACGGGCAAGCTGCAGCAAACTGTAGCGAATTGCGTAGAGAGAACTGGTCGGGGACTCCATTCAGGCGAGATATCCACTGTCAAGATTCTACCTGAGGCCGCTCGCTTTGGCCGTTGCTTCATTTTTCGATCGAATGTTATTCGCGCGTCAATTGATAATACTGTGAAAGAAACACTTCTCTGCACTACGCTTTCGAAAGATGGGTACAGCGTTCGAACCGTCGAGCACTTGCTATCCGCTCTGGAGGCATCTGGTGTCGATAATTGTCGCATCGAGATAGAAGGATCCAGCGATTGTGATAGTTCCGTTGAGGTGATTGCTAGTTTTTGATTTGTAATAAATCTGATATTTTAATCTAAATGATGAGAATTGCGTTACTGGTTCATGGTTGGCGATTTACAATCATTTACCTTCTTTAATTAGGATTTTTTTTTTATTTGGGTTCTAATTTCCCTTTTCCTGTTGTTCATTTGACAACCTGATTTAAATTTCGGCTTGTCTAATATTTTGGTTATGACTATGAAATATGTTTGGCTTACTGAATATGATTTTTAATAATAAGAAGGTTTAGGATTAGTAAGTAGAACGATTGCTAAATATTTAGGGAGTGGTGAAGGAGAAAGAGATTGAATGACCGTCACATGTGATTGAAGGTGAGTGTTTCTGGATTTATGCGTTAGAAAACACATGGACGAGATTAAGACTAGGATTCTAAATAGAAAACTCATGATCCATTACTTCTATATTAAACTGAAATAAAATAACCCAGATAATGGACAAGAGACCAGAATTTAGTTGTCCTGCAATCTGCGGAAAGTTGATCTGATTTTTAAAACAAAGGAAAGGCTGTTAGACTGAAATACTAATCAAACATACAAAGGAACAATGATGAAATGAACCACCACTCACCCTTTCTTTTAGATAAAGGGCTTCTTGGTTGTTGTTTTTTCAATCCTGCTGTACACTTTATTTTATTCAAACCCTCAAAGATTGAGCCAATAAAAAGCACCTGTAGTCTGGTTGGCTGGTGGTGGTAACCTTAATCAGTGTTGTGTGTAGGCTTGTGGATAGAATTTGCAGAGGGTGATGTGTGTGGAGAGTGGGAACTTTTACTTTTGAGGATTGACAATTTTGGGATCAGGATGTCATTGCTATGAAAAAGGCTGATAGGTTTTGGGAGGATTTGGTTTTACTTCTCTTTTCTGAAAGATGTAATCACCAGTCAGTTTCTTGTTTGGCTGACTTCATTTATTAATCGTTGTAAAGTGGTATGTCACGTTTTTTTTAACTCTTTCTTGGAGAATTTTTTTTCTCAAACACGGATTTGATTGAATCAAATTAAGAATAAATTCTCTAGTTATTCTAATTAGTATCTTCACTGAAGTTATTGATGTATATTGTTGTATGAGTGCAACATTACTTGGATAGGACAGAAAACCTCAGCCTTTTTGAATAGGCTATATGACTTGAAATAATCTTTATGACCTGAGAATCTGTTGAAAGTTGGTTAACATCTCATCATCAACAAGAGAAAAAGCCGGATATTCTTGAAAAGAGGCTTCATTCAAAAACCTATACAGGCCAGTAATTCTGCTTAGTGAAATCATGATTGGTTTAGTCAACTCACTAATTGAGCAAATGGTCAAATGACTTTCACTTTACAAGATAATGAGGACAAGTGACGAGCCATGTGATACACACAAAATAGTTCACAATGAGATTTTTTTAGCGATTTGCTTGTTTGGTATATCTAGTTTAATGCCAATTTTAATTTAGTGTTTGTGAAATGGAAGAAAGAACATGAAATTGCTCACTGTTAATATCTTATGAAACATAACCACTCAGGTTCCTATCTTTGATGGGTCAGCAAGAGAATGGGTGGAGGCAATCAATCAAGCTGGATTGAAGGTGGCTGTGGATTGTGGTGGTAAAAGTTGTGATAAATTAGCACCATACCTCAACAAACCTGTTCATGTGCTGAAAAATGATTCTTTTATAGCAGCATTCCCTCATTCAAAAGTCAATATCACATATGGCATTGACTACCCACAGGTAAACTTTTTAATTCATTAACAAGCATGATATTTTATTAGAATAAATAATGATAACCATGTCCCTTTAGCTATTACTCTTGGTTTTTTACTATAACTGCCAAAATTCATTTTGGTCGCAGAAATAGATTTCTAAAGGTGTTTGTCAATTTTAGACCACTTTTTTGTATTTGACTTATGTTATCAGGGTTTGGGAACCTATGCAATAAAGCATAATGATATAACTTGACCATCTAATTGTAGCAAGAGACCATGGTGGGGCATCATTATCGATGAAATTTACCTCTTACGAGCTATTTTGCGAGTCATAACCCATAATATTTTATCTCTTCAATTCATGGCTTCTATGATTTTTATCCACACACAAGTAATTCTTCCAGGTACCTACAATTGGTCGTCAGTGGTTCTCTTCCACCTTGCTGGATGAATCTTTTTACTCTAAGCAAATAGCTTCATCAAGAACCTTTTGCATTTATGAAGAGGTGATTCTCTTTCTTGCGGGCTGTTTCTTTCTCTTTGTTATTTATTTTTCTGCAACTGAATAGTCAACCTAATTCATATAGTTAATTTTTGGCTTTGTGCTGTTTTTCAGTTCAGCAACATGTGTTCTCTGCAAAATTGATTTCCCATTTATATTGGTATGCGGAAACTGATTCTTAAGTCATATTTTCTTCAAGAAGTTAAGGCCCCATTTGGTTTCATTTTCATTTTAATCATTTTTAAAATTTGAAAAGTTAAGTGGAAATGAGTTGAAAATGAGTTTGTATTTGGATGAATTATTGAAAAAGTAATAATTATGTTGGTTTTAATAGATTGTAGGTGGAGAGAGATAGAAATAATGGAATAGAGAGAGAAGATATATAGGTTATTGGAGAATGTATTTTGAAAATAAAAATGAAAATAATGTTGAGTGAAAATGTGTAAAAAGTGATGTGTTTCATTTTGGAATAGTAAAAAATGAAAAAAGGGGCTATGAAAATGAAAGCAAACGGAGCCTAAATTGTTGTCCCATTTTGTGTGACCCATCAACAACAATATCTCTTTTGCACCTGGCTTCACTTTCAAGTAGATTTTTTTGTTTTGAATATGCACTAATTTATTTATAGAATTTATCTTCTTTCTTAATGGGTGATTGTGAAATGACTTTTTTTGTTTTGAAAATATTTGAATTTGTTTATTGAGCAAAGAATTGGTTAATACGCATTATTTATAACTTAACTTTCTACTACTAGAATTTAAATAAGAAATTATTTGTAGGTGGAACATATGCGGACCTTAGGACTTATTAAAGGGGGTTCGGTAGAAACGGCCATCATATGCAGGTCAGAGATACTAACTTGTTGGTATATAAGTGAAGAACTGGGGGAATAGTAATTAACCAAGTGTAAAATATCATAGTTGTGTACTTGCAGAAGGATTTTAAGAAGGATGATGAAGTGTATAGATTGAGTTTTCTAGATGCATAAATAATGAAATGATTATGAAGCGATTGATTTTTGCCCATGTTAAGATGTTAAAACTATGATAAAGATAGCATAATTTTCATGATTCTCATGGAGTAGGTCTCTTTAATCATTTAGAGCCACTTCAAGAGAATGATATACAACCATGTTATAATCACTCTCAAAATTATGACAGAAACACAATTTCCATAAGAACATTATGATGAATTAGTCAGGTTAACAAAAACCTATAGCCATTCCCTAGAACATTGAGATTTAGAAATCTATCACCATAAACCTCTTTAAACTTAAACTTGTTACACATGAGGGGAGTTTGAGATAGCTACTGTCACAAGGGCAATTGATGGACCTAAATTTTTCATTTGATGTATGACCTAGCCCTACTAATCAGCTTTCTTGATGAATATGTCTATAGATTTTTCAACTTCGAATGTGAGAGATGCATAGGCTCACGCATGCAATGCATTTACACTAAATGCAAGGGACAAAGAAATGGTGGGCTCATGCCTATATTGTAATCTCATTGATTTGCATATAATAGATCACATGGAAACTCACTGGACACACTCTAGTTTTTTCATTGGGTTGAGTTATGAGCCTTCGGCTTAAAAAGCGAAAATTGTGTAGTTGGTATCCTCACCTACTAGGAAGTAACTAATTCCAATCAAAAGCTAATAGATGTTTAGCTTATCCTCTAGCAACTACCTATAACAAGGTTGATAATTATCTGCCAAACAACTGTCTAGTGCGCCATGTGTCCCTGCAGTTCTTTGAACAAGCCTAACTTGAACACCAAATCACCAAGTAAGCTTAAAATGCTAGCCAAATATCCTACTCGTACCCATCCATGTGCGCCATATTGTCAAAGGGTTGTGCCAAGGCTGCCTGCCAGGTATGTCCCCATCTGTGTATGTCATCTTGTTACTTGAGTGCATTGGGTTGTTTGCCCACTTTGTGCGAGCACCTAACTCAAGTTTCCACATTCGCCCCAAGTGATGATATTGAACTCACAGGTGTCTTCCATCCCCCCCTAAAGTTAGGCTTGCCCTATCCAAGTGTGTGCGACATAGATTTAATGTTTTGTGCCTAGCTCTCCGCCACTCTCGCTCAAGTCTGTACTTTCTCATAAGTTTGCATGATGCTAACTAGTCAAAGTATTCACAATCTTTAGCCAACAAGTGAACACACGACGTCTAATGCTTACACGAGCTGTGGCAACCTTGTTCGCATGCCCATCAACCATGCACCACTAAGTACCCTAAGGGACATTGGTCGATCTAAGTGACTAGGTGGGTCTAACTTCGGGCTTGTCAAATGGACTTTCGCTCGTCAAATGGACTTTCACCAAACTATGGTGCACCACCTCAATCTACCTTTGAGCCATGACTGGGTCACATTGGCCACCAAACGAGTTGGGTCTCTAGCACTTTTCTCCCTTATAATAGGCTTAAAAATGAAAACCTTTGTGTCAAAAGTGGACATTAAAAGTTGAGAATCACACCTCTCCACATCTCACTATCCAAACCTCTTATTGATGTCTTGTGTTTAATTTCATGCGATTCTTGTGATATAGAGCTTTCTTCCACGGTATTAACTTAAACTGGTGATCCGACCGCCCAACATGTACCTAATGTTAGTAGATTACTACGCTACTACCAGTCTACGTGTCTACCACTCGATAGCTAACATATGCGTGCATAGTATACCACGCACAACATCAGATGCGTCACCTCATGTTGCATGTCTCTATGGTGCACTCTGCTTGCACATTATAGGCATCATCAAATGGATCACCATAGCATCACTCTAGCATGTATTGTAAACCTTCACTTGCTAAAACATATGTTTCGCTTGCAAGACACTCAGCAAATCACAGTACCACACTAAGCTAGCATTCATCACCTATGCACACGCAATCTACTTGTAGCCTTTGCCTTGCTAATGTCACCGATAGACACCACATCCAAAAAGGGCATGCCGACACCTTTTCTCCTTAGCCAACCAAAGTCTTCTTGACCTTGTCGCCTATTCATGCTGCTCCATGCCAACACAAGTCTGTACTTTATCGCTGTTCCAAACTTTTTTAAACCTAACCAATACCTGCAATCAGTCAAGTGTTTAGGCCAGCTTTATACTTCACTTAGCCTAGCAGCTTATAACTCTGCTGCAATGATGAAGTACACCAATTCCTTCATCATTTCGTTTGGCCAATGTTGATCTCACGCTTTTTTTTCCTGCAACATGTGCCGCTGTAGTGCGCTTTCGTGTTGTGTTCCTTATAAAACGTCCAACTTCTTTCTAAAATACGGCCATATAATCTATTGATATGTGCATAGAAGAACAACCCACACGCGCTCAAAGGATTCTCACTGCTTAAGCGGTTTAAACATAAGGAAATCACTGTCAAGGACTGTTTTTCTTAGATATTTTTAACCCCTCTACCTTTTTTCAAGTGAATTTTGTGTTGCACCAAGCCAATATCTCTACTTCCAAACTTAAGTTTCATCTAAGTCCCTCAAGCTTTAGATGAATTTTCGCTAAGCCATTGTGCATTTAGCATTGACTGACTCCCACAAGCCAACAAATTTTATCACCAAAGAATGAGATGAGCCAAGCCCCATGCTGCAGCAATGTTACCACCACCAAGTAATAAACTTTGCCCAACACATCAAGGCACACCTCACACCTCACACCTTAGTTCAGTCTTCAATGCATTTTCCTGTAAATTCCCTTTTAACTTCAAATTTTCAATAGTCCTTTTTGCTTCCCAACTACGAGCACCTATTTACCACACAACTAGGCAACTCGTTCAACAAAATACTGTAACTTTAGCGAAGTTAAGAAGATACTACTTGGGACACTCAAATTCCTTTAAAACGTTGAAGCTGTCAAGTGGGACAAACTCTTTCCCCAATCTGCCCATGCCAAAGGACTAACACAAATAGCCCATTCCTAACTAACTTTTGCTGCCCAAACAAAATCTTTGCAAAATTTAAAACTTATAATTATATATTTCATATGACGGAAGATGTGAATGCTATATATATAATGTGTGTGCATGTATTTCTATATATGATTCTTTGGGATAGATAGCATGATACAATAAATAAAATCTAGTATAATAGTTGGTAGACACTACACCATCCCACTTGGACTAACTAGAATTTAATTAGAGGATATTTCATAAGATGAAAAGCATGATCGTTATATGTATTTATGTGCATGAATCACATTTTTGGAGTAAAAATTTCCCTATTGGCATAATGGTCACCCTATCTCACTTTTTTTCTAGAGTGAAAAATTTTATAAGCCCAAATATATTCTCTCTAGCTTCTATTCTTCTTCTTCCTCACTTTAATTGTCAAACACTTTTTGCTCTACCAACTTGAAGGAAGAAATAGAGGTGAGATAGGGGAATATAAAAAAATCAACATATATAATAGAAGTCATAAATTATCACATGAAAATAGAAGAAGAGGATATGAATCACACTCATAAGTCACTTCTCGGATCCACTCATGTTTTTATGCTTAGGTTCAAGAAAACTCATACTTTTGCCGAACTTCCTTTCTATAGAAGATTTAGGCTTCAAATTTGATCCAAATCACACTACTTGATCACTTTAAGTATTTCACTGTAATGGATCTCCTCTTGATCATTTGAAAATAACACCAAGCTCAAATATGCCGAACTTTAATCAAGGAATCGTCAATACCTTGACTCATATTGGAAGATCTTTCACACTACTAGAAGCTCATTTGCACTTCCTCCAATGGTGATCCACACTCCTAAAACCTTCCATAATTGAAGATCCTAAGCTAGGATAGATCTTCTAAAATTCAAGGTACAGAAAGTATTTGACAATTAAAGTAAGGAAAAAAAAAGATTAGAAGGTATAGAGAATATATGGAGCTTACAAAATTTTCCACACTCTAAAGAGAGAGTGAGAAGGGATGGTGATTATGCCTTATTAGTTGGGATTTTTTGGCTAAAAAAATGTGATTCATCTATACATATACATACATATATATGTATAATGATCATAATTTCTATCTTATGGAATATTCACTAATTAAATCTTAGTTGGTCCAAGTTCAGTGCACACCAACTACATTAGAACCCATCTAATGTATCACACTTTCCATCCCAAGAAATCTTATATATATATCATATACATATTCCATATAACATTATATCTATAAAGATCACATTTTCCATCATATAAAAAATGATCCTATTAGACCACTTGGTATAGTATGGTTTGTTCCCAACATCGTAGATTATAGTCCACTAGGTGGCCTAATGGTTCATAAAATTGGACTCAATTAAAATTCAATTTTGATACTGCTAAAAATTGATGTAAGGACAATTCAATAAATTGATTGAAAATGACATCAAATCTAAAATTAATCAATTAAGTGAAAGGGTTGGGAACCCATAAAGAGGGGCAAAAAAACTCTAATGGGCATTACCCCATCAAAACTAAAATCTATAAATATCGAGTCCCAGAGTAAAATGGATCGACATACTGTTGTCTTCCAGAAAGACCTTGTACTATTTTTGTGTAACATCACTTTGGCGCAATTTATGGGGACTTTAAAGAACGAAGTAAGAACGTTGAGGATGCAAACGAGCTCAAGAGTTGATGGCCCTGGCAATCAGGTGCCCCTAGAATATATGGAGTCACTAATTCAAAACACCATTAACTCTATACCGGAGCTAGCTCCTAATGCACAACCTACTATATCAGAGGAGATGTTCATGCACAAGCACCTCCTTAGTCCTTCTGGATATCTTATTCTACATATTACTCAAGAGAAGATGAAAACCCTATTGGAGAGCACTATTCAAGCTGCAGCTAAAGCAGTTGCTTAATATGCTGAGGAGTGCTACCTTTTGGAGTTGCAACAATCCTAGATATCCCTAAAGAGAAATCAACGAAGAGCCAACTTTGAGCATGACGCTACTCCTCTTACCCCAGTAAGGAAACACAAACCCCTCACTCATAGTGGATCCCACCCTATGTGTGCCTGCAAATATTGGAGTTCGAACGCATTTCTTGATACCACAACTATTTAGAAAAGCAAGAAGCCAATACTATCCTTTAGCTGCCACTCTTCTTTAGCGTAACCCTTTCTCTCCAGCTATCCTAGCTAGGGATGCAAACGAATTGAGCTAGATCATCAGGTTTATGAGCTAGCTTGAAAGAATTCGAGCTCAAGCCAAAATATTTCTTGTTCGCAAGCTTGCGAGCTTATTTTTTTATTTAAAACAACATTTATATATAATAAAATATACTAATTTTAAAATTTTTTATAAAATAATTTAACTTTTCAAGCTTAAGCCCGAGTCGAACTCGAACTTATAGCATTAATTATGAGTTTGAACCTACTAAATCGAGCCGAGTCGAGCTCATTGAGCTCAAGATAGAGCTCCATACATTTGATTCGAGCTCAAGCTTGAGCATGAAAAAATAGTTAAGGCTCGGCTCGACTCGTTTGCATCTCTAGTCCTGGCGGAGGCACTCCATCTTGGAGCGAAGATAGCTTAATTATCGAAGTATGATGGCACTGTAGACCTTCATGAGCATTTAGACAATTTTCTATCAAGGATGAATGAAGATAGCATTTAGCATCCATCTACGAGTTGAATGAAGCTGCATACTATAAGTTATTTTGCACCACTCTCATCAAGTGTGCCTTGACGTGGTTTAATCAGATGCTAATTGGATTCATCTTTGGATTGGAGATGTTGGCAGAATGCTTTCTCCAAAACTTCTCTATCAATCATAGATAAACCAAAACAGTGGCATATTTGTTCATCATCAAGCAGAAAGATGAAGAGTCCCTGAGGACTTAATTGCTTCATCCAAGTAGTATATGAGATCTTCCATGTTAGCTAGGAGTGCTTGCTTAGTGTCATCTAACATTACCTAAAGTACTTAAAATTTTTGGAGTTGATTGCTGGGAAGCCTGCTGCTACACTAGAGAGCTCTTGATGCATGCTAAAAAGTACATTAGGATTAAGGAAGCTGTGATTGCTCCTGGGTCCAATGAGCGTAAAACACATGATAAGGGGAATTACAATAACTAGAAGCAATAAGATCACAGATGTAAGGGTCCAACGAGCGTAAAATGCAGCACCCTCTGGGCTTCAACAACCTACACACTGCTTTCTAACTCCGATGAAAGATTCTGAATTGGCGCTACAACATGGCCTCATATAGCACTATTCTCAAAAGACAAAGTAGTATCTAAAGAAGCAAACATTGAACAAACGGTGTCACTTTCACTATAATGGTGAACACACCACCGAATGGTATAGACACTTGAAGGATGAGACTGATAGATTGATTCAAAGAAGATACCTTAAAGAATACGTGGTGCAGGGGCCAAGTGGTCCAAAGAAATGTTACATAGTGAGTGGAAGCAAAGACTGTTAGTGATGGTTAAATGAACACCAAGAGCTGAAGATTGGTGACAAGAATGCAGCACTTGAAAACCTCTCTAAGACTAAAGTTATTTGCAATATTTCAGGAGGGCCAGTTAATGAAGACTTTGCCAATGCTAGGGAGGTGTTGGGGTGGGCATTGAGATAGATACAAACCTACATGATTGACCTATACTAGGAATCTTTAATGTGCATCCAAGAGAAGTACATCAAGAGTCCAAGTGTCAGGTCTAACCAAACAAAGAAGCCGCACATGACAACAAGAAGGACAATGATGAAGGCACAACCCGAGACCCTGATATCAAGCTAGCAATCACTGCAAGAGATCCTCTACAGAATAGTGGGGAGCACCGATTCCCCTTTTTATTCCCCCAGTATCATCAGTAAATTTCCTTTAAGTAAGAACTTGTTTCTCTTCTGCTTCGAGCTAGTGATCTTTTTTGATCTTGAGTTATGCATTTTTTGGACTTGAATGAAGCCAACCTACATGGGGGTGGTACCATCTTGTTGTTGATCTTCGATGCACTTGTGCACATTACTTTTAGGAGCAAACTTGCTGACACACCCAGCTCTTGGAGCAAACTTGATCTTTGATGTGCTTACGCACTTAGCTTTGGGAACAAACTTGATCTTTGATGCGCTTGCACTCTTTAGAGCAAACTTGATCTTTTGATGAGCATTATGCCTTGCTCTTTGAAGCAAAATTGATCTTTAATACGCCTGCGCACCCAGCTCTTCGAAGCAAACTTGATCTTTTATGCGCTTATGTGCCCTGCTCATCGGAGCAAAGTTGATCTTTGATGCATTTGCTTATCCAACTCTTTCAAGCAAACTTGATCTTTAATGCGCTTGCGCGCTTGCTATTTGAAACAAATTGGATTTTTGAGGCTCAAGCGTACCTTGCTCTTTGGAGCGAACTTAAAATCTTTGAGTTGCTTGCACACCCTATTCTCAAGTGGTTGCATCATTAAATTGCTTAACGAACTACTATAGCATTTAAGACGATTTCTTAGGAGCTGTAAGGCTACACCTTTGAATTTGATCATCTAATCTCTATAAGGGCATGTAGCTGATGCGCCACCCTTTATCGAAATAATTCAACATTCGACAATAAGATTTCTTGTGCTAGGCTTGCACTTTGACATCATCTCAACACTCAATGCCAACAACGAGCCCTCCTCAATATGATCTACAATCAAACTTCACTCCTACAGTCTACGAGTATCAATAAGTCATGATCCTCTAAAACAAAATCTTTGTAGAGCGTCATCACAATTCTTAGCTTCTACAAGACCTCGTTGTTCAATTGCATAGTTATGTTTGCAACAAATAACCTAGTATCACCATGAAATTTCACCTGTAATAGAGGAAGCTTTGTTTCTCCCCCATGCCACCTTTTTGCACTTGGAACTCACATCAATGATGCGTTAATATTCTGACATTTAAATAATTGATTAAGCACACATGTGAATCTAACAAAAATTCTTCTACGTCCTTGACTGAATGCCCAATTCCTAGGATGAGTGCCCCCTATGCCCTCACGGAGCGCCCCACATGGGCACCCATTATGAAAGGCACCCAATAGGAGCGCTTAGGATGGTTCTCTACTAAGCTCCAACCATAACTTAATTGAAATCTTTAACTGAACAAAGGAGACAACCTGACATCCCTCGAAGTTCGAACTCCTTTGAAGTTGACACAAGCGACAGAACTACCAACACCCAATAAAAACTCCGGAACTTGAGAAGTCCTGGTGACTACAAACGAGCTCAATCTAACCATTGTTGCCTGTCATGGAGATGCCCACTTTGCGGGGATCGTAGTTGTCAAAGGCATGAGGCGAGAGGCCTATTTTTAACAAGGGAAGCGGGCATCCAAAAGGCAAAGAGGCAGCAATTTAAAAAAAAATTATAAATATTATATAGTGTGAAAATTCCAAAAAACATAAGAGAACATAAATAATGTTAAAAAAATCTAAGTTCACCCTACAAGAATTCATTCATGACTTATAAACATACTAATATATAGTCAACTAACAATAGATAATCATATGTCTTCCTATTCCCCACTTAAATCTAATGTAAATTAATCATCTTCATGGCCACCATGAATGGGTTCATACTCCTTTTCATCATCTTCATCTTCATCAATAAGGCATAAAGTATGTGTGCTAGACGTGTTTGAAGTCCCTATCTTCACCTTTGCTCTTTCTTTTCTGACATCGCAACTTGGAGCTTTTGAAGTGGATGATCTCTTTTCTCTAGTAAAGTATGCCGGCTCTTCAGCTCCAAAAGCTTTAGTGACATCTCCCTATGTTAGGCCATCATCAAACATTTCATCATCACTGGTTTCACTCATTCCATCATCTTTGCCCACCAACCATTCATTACTGTCATCAATATCTTTCAAAGAGAGAGGATCAATCTCATTACGGAGCCTATATCATCACCTTAATGCTCTATTATATTTCACAAACACCAGATTGTTCATTTTAGTTTGAGCCAACCTATTTCTCTTCTTGCTATCGGCCTATCAATTTCGTAAACATTTGGCGAGTAAGTATATACAAAAA
Source organism: Jacaranda copaia (assembly GCA_014898725.1). Lineage (NCBI taxonomy): Eukaryota > Viridiplantae > Streptophyta > Magnoliopsida > Lamiales > Bignoniaceae > Jacaranda > Jacaranda copaia. Next base: position 1,546,284 of record JACGDI010005394.1, read on the forward strand.
AATATTTCTACAATTTAAACTAAATAAATAATATATGACTAAACTTACATGCTCAAAGAAACTCCAATTTCTATCACATCCAAGTAAGCTTAAGAATTTTAATAGCTAAACTATGCAAATTTGGAGTCTCACTATCATAAAACCTCCACCAATCGACTACGAAAATTGAATAAACCTCATATTGATTATAAAGTAACACTAACATTCTAATTTTTTAAGATACATTCAAAATTCCAATTTACAAAATTACCTGGTGATCTCGTAGTCTTTTGTCTCTTTGCCATATTATACTTAAGGGGCCTTCTTCATTCTTGTAATGCATTAATTCTTCATTAATTATATCTTGAGTACATATATCTATAACAATCTCTCAAGACATTTGTAGAACGCTGATATAATTTCCTTATCACCATTAATGTTTGGATTTGAGTAGAAGAACTTTGGGTTCAACTAGTAACTAGTTGTATGCAAAGGTTGATGAAGTTGATCTTCCCACCTCTTATCAATAATATCAAAATACCAGCTATATTTCTCCTCATCACCACCAAAACTCTTTGCAATAGCCTCTTTTGCTCTATCTATAGCCTCATAGATGTATCCTATAGAAGGTTTCTTCTCACCATCAACTAGTCAAAAAAGCTTCACTAAAGGACTAGCACAATCTCAAGAGCTTTGGTTGCTCCTTGCCAAAATGCAGTAGATAGCACAATCTTGGTTGCTTTTATACTCTTTGCTCTTTTGTCCATTTGTTATTTCTCCATGCATCTAAGACAAACATGGTTCTCAATCCTTTCTTCACCAAATTAAACCTTGAGAGAAAAGGAATGCTGTGGCAAAACGAGTTACTGCTGGCTTAACCAATTCTAAATTAGTAAATTTTCTCATCAAGTTTACTACACCGAGATGACTATATATATAGCTATTCAATTTCATGGCCTTTGCAAAAATTGGACGAATGTCCCTCTCTTTAAATATGTCCTCCAACATCAAGTCCAAACAATGTGTGACTTACAGCGTCCAATATAAATTCGAATACTTTGCCATCAACAATTGTCCTATGAAAATAAGAAAATAGAAAAATAATTAAAATAAATTATAGAAGGAGATAAAAAAAATACAAAATCATATAGACTATTTAATAAATCTTACTCGCTAGCTTCATATTCGAAGCATTATCTATAACTACTTGAACAACGTTCTCCGGTCCTACTTTGTCCACAAAATCACTCAACAGCTTGAACATTTTCTCCCATGTCTTACTATACTCAGAAGCCTCAACCGACTTCACAAACATGTTTCCCTTAGGGCAATTAACAAGAAAATTAATCAAAGCTTGTTTCCTTTTGTCCTTCCACCCATCTGACAAGACAGAGCAACCATGTTTTTTCCATTCTTCTTTGTAGTTTTTCATTACTTTTTGTCACTTGTTCAACCTCATTTTTCAACAAAGGAACTCTCACCTCACGATAAGTGGGTGCTTTCAAATCGCATCAATCATCTCATGAAAGCTATCGTACTTCACCGCATTAAAAGCAATCCCAACATCATACATCCATCTTGCTATAGTTGAATGTGCTCAACCTTTCATTATCTTTAATATCTCCTCATTCACATTCTTTTGTTTTTTCATGTTTTTTGAAATCATCGCCATGACTTACAAGAAAGTCCATTGGCCCTTTCATGTTTCCTTTTAATTTTTTCTTCAATTGATAAATTTCCCAACTATCTACTTCTTCTTCTTCATCTTCGTCACCAATACTTCTCAAGTATTCATCTCGAGTTCTTTGATATTGAATCTATTTTTCTAAAATAGTTTGCTCTTTAGCTCTCTTCTTTATGCCTATATAATTTTAAATCTCCTCCTTCACATCTGAAACTTTCTCACATAACCTGACATTAGGAAAACTACCAACTATGTGTTGTTTTGCTTTGCATATTCCTCCTGAATATTTTTTATCACAGAAAATACATATAGTATTATTTGTATTTTTTGAATTCTCCAACTTCATATATCTAAGATAGGTTTTTTCTAGATGAAGCTTGTATGGAACCGGAAGACGATATATTTTCAAGCGATAAATGTAAAATAACATATTAGATTTTAGAGTAAAGTATGAATAAAACAAAATAAATGAAAAAAGAAAAAAACAAAAATCCAGAAAGCGTGCTCCATATTCACGCAATATAAAATTTTCATACCAATTAATGGTCCATCAACTTGTCTCTACAAATTCTTTTTCTAATTAAAGAATCATATTATTTAGCTAAATTATTTCAATACTTGAATTTATTCATAATCTTATTCAATTGGAGTAATTCAACTCTTTAGATTAACTGAAGCAATTATATTGATTAATCAAATTAGGGCATGTTTGATATAAGTTATTAGCCCCAACATAGTCTAGTAATCTCACCTAATGCGTTATTTGATAGGCAAGATGAAAATGTGGATGGGTTTTCTATTAATCCAAAGCCCGACACTATTTATGCAATTATGTGCTATTCAGGTAGTGAGTCTCACTCCCTCATTACAAATTTGCTTCCTTAGTTGCATCTTTTTTTTTTTAATTTTCTTTTTCTTGTAAAAGTCAAGGGAAAGGATAAGGGTTTTATCGAAGGGCAATCTTGTTATTTTCCTCATTAATCCTATATATCAGACATGCATTAGAGATTGTGGTAGATTCTAATGGCAGCTAATTATAAAGTCAATCTTCGATATCAAATAGACTAATAAATTATTTAATATTATCTTACTTTCTTCTATTCAAATCTCCACTATTATCTACACTCACATGAATTAAATCATTTGTACAATGAAAATATTCAAGAGTTCATATAGTGAATATTTAAGAAAAACATAAGTGGAATTCATAAAGCAGTTTAGCAATAACAGTGAAGAAGCTTATAAATAGTCAAGCAGGAACAAGTCAAGAATTTTATAAACCATCAAGTAGGAACCAGTCAAGAGTTTAATAAACAGTTTTCTTAAACAATTATATAATAGTATATATTCTTCTGAATTTTAGAACATAACAATATATAGTATTTATAAATTTAGGCACTCACATTCAAGATTAATCCCAGAAATAAACCACCGATCTGGAATCAATCAAATTAAATGTCACTTGAATTCATTTAATAAACTCATCAGTCACCAATTTAACTGACTAACTAGACAGGATTTACTCAAAACTAAGCCTATGGGTACCACAAGTTTGTAGTATCTTAAGACCCAACAATCTTATTGGATATTAAATAATTTTACTACATATATATTATTAAAGTCCATTCAAAATCCTAAATACAAATAAAAAAAATTTATTTCAATATATTCTAGAATCTCAACCTAATACAATCGAGAGGATATATCCAAAATCCAATAATCTAGTCAAGTTTTGTCATCAAGAACTCAAAATCTGAATTTATAAAGTCATCAACCAAAGTCCCTAACCTCTAGTCAAAAAACAACAGTGCAAAAGAATATATTGCCAAAAATGGAACTCACCATATTGTTATACCTTCAATGAACTTATCAAAATTCATTTATTAATCCATCATAAAAATAAAAAAACCGCATGCTTAAAAGTTGCTCACCTTCTCAGTTTTTCTCTATACCTATTCTACCTTCTTTTATCTTTTTTTTATTATATATTACAAGTCAACAATTGCGGCTGGGAATAGTAGATAGCAAATTCTAAATTGCCTTTTAGTCAAAATTGACGACTATGACAATTTAATTAAAGAAAGGAAAATTGATGTTCTTGTATGAAAAATTCATGGAGAAATGGAATGGTCTCGGTCAGCAAAAATAATGGGAAGCAAAAACAAAACAAAAAAAAAAAAAACAGAGAAGAAAGAAAAAAAAAACTCCTAACCGTACCTTGGCAATTTCTACAGCAAAGTTGGACTCAAACAGAATTATGTTATCATGCAACTCTTGCACAGTAGGCAACAAATTAGAAATTGGGAACACATTTGGGGGATGGAAAACGCAAAGATGCAAAATATGGGCATACACTTGGAGCTTTTCAGCAATAGACTGTCTATCATTATCGCAGTGTTGGATGGGAGATATGCCATTGACTTTCTTGTTTCAAGCGGGTCTATAGACACACTTTGCTAGAGGCGTATTGAGGATGCTGTGAAGGTCAAGTTAGAGAGGTTTTTTGAATTGAAAAATGGAGTGTGAAATGGAACTATATAGAGAGAGGGGAAGAGTGAAAATTAGATTAGAGTAGGGTTTAGTTAAAGTGTTAATTACGGTTTTGATTGCAGATTTGCAGGATTTGAAGGGCAATTTGGCGGCAAATGAGAGGAATTCTTCGGCTGAGGTTTATAGGGATTTAATCCAAGGAGGGCTCTAATTATACTATTTTTAGGACTAAGATTATTACTTACTATAATTCTAATTCCGTAAGAATTATAAGTCCTATAACTAATGATTCATGCTCCTAGTAATATTGTGAATTGATCAAG
>JACGDI010005394.1:1550859-1565192 GCA_014898725.1 Jacaranda copaia
TGATATGTGGAATACAATAATATTCCTATAACATTTGGGGGCAGACGAATTCTATAAGCTACTACTCTAATTCTTCCAATTATATCAAAAGACCAACGTACTAAGAGCTCAACTTTTGTCCTTTGCCAATCCTTGCAAATCCTTTTCTAAGCAATACCTTAAAATGTACCATATCTTCAACATTGAATTCCAAGTATTTCTTCTATCATCTATATAGCTCTAAGTCATAAGTAGGATAGTTTGCTCATATAGTTTTGATTTTCTTTAGGTATTAGAAAACTAAGAGAAAGACCTAAAACTTTAATGTTGATATTGTAGTCCATGAAAGCCAACATCGAGGTGTAAAATTGAGTCTTAGGTTCATAAATATATGTGAAGAAAATTCAGATGGTGATATATTGAAGTTTAGAAGGCCTCTAATATGACATATCTTAGTATTCTCTCTATAATTTTCTTCAATGTATATTGTAGTAGGGTAATTCAAGTGCCTACAGAAACCCACCAAACAGAGCTCTAAATCATATGTCGACCACTTTTCTCAGTTCCATCAAAGTCAAGCTATAAAAGCATAACAAATATCTATTATTGGAAAATCGAAGTTTGCATTTTTTTACCTTGTCACATCTTAGTGTTATAGTTATAACTTTGTCTATATATATATCAGATGAAGGTGATTCAAATAGATATAGAAACCTAAGATACATATCCACAATTCATGTGTTGACCATATTACCTAATTAAATCGTAATCGAATAGTAAAAGTTATCACAATATTCTGTCCTAGGAAAACCGAATTCCTGTATTTTTTTGTATCGCCACACCATAGTATTTTACTCATAACTTTCTCCTTATGTATCGGATTGAAGTAATTCAAATGGCGGTAAAGACCTAAGATATAGATCTTCAATTCATATGTTGACCATCTCACCAAATTAAATCGAAATAAAATAGTAAAAGAGTTAAAACTATTTATTTTTGGAAAATCAAAATCCCATATTTTCAGACTTGATATATCTTAGTATTTTGATCATAACTTTCTTTATATAAATCGGATTGAGGTAATTTAGGGGGATTCAGAAACCTAAGACATAGACTTAGCATTTATATGTTAATCTTTTTGGGATTTTGCTGTGGTATAATTCTCCTAAGTTTAGTAGTTCTGTTTTGTTTATTATGGATTTTATTGTGTTTTAGTTCTGGAAAAGTTTTGATACTTTGAGTTCTTGTTAACCTTATGATTTTGGTTTATAAATATTGTATATTTGGAATCAATTTTCACGCCTCAAGATTAGTATACATGGTTTGATTTTTGGGTGTGGTAGAATGGTATCAAAGCCTAGGTTTTGAACTTAGGCTATGTCGGGATAAGATCCTTGGACTATGGAATTTGGGCATAGAACTTTTAGGAATTGATTTGAGTACTTTGGTTCAACCACTAAAATGATTGATTGGATTTTATTAATATCGAGGTTGTGGAGTATTGTTATTAGGTTTGCCAATTGATATGATTGAACAATTTTGGTGCTTGACGATAGGATTCATGACATATTAGGAGATTTAGTTCAGAAGTACTTTAGGATTTGATAGTTTTCTGCCCTTTGAGAATTGTGAATGCTTGCTATCTTCTTTTTGAATGACTACATAGCGTAGCTTGATATTTTCTTTTATTGATCTATGCTTATTTTGATACGATTGTGAATCAAAGCCTGCACAAGTCGATTCATGATTTAGATGTTTCACCCTAACAATCAAGGTTAGGTTTTCAAAGCTTATGTTGCGATTTTAAATATGAAATAGGCATATGATATTGGGATAAAAACCTTAGGTTGATAAGTGAAATTTTGTTTAGGTTTATGAGAATTATTTTACTAGAATGAGGAGGATTTGAAAAACAAAAGGGAAGAAGTGAGAATCTTCATTGCAAAGAGTGGCATCTATTTAGGAAGTAGGAGCGAAGACCACCATGGAATGTGAATTGTAAAACTTGGTGTGCAAATCCATAAATATTGTTATATACATTAGGTATACTACCACTAAGGGTTGAGGGTTTTAGTTGGAAAGATGTGTATGTACATATGACTTTTTGAAGGTTAACAAGGTATAGTAAACATAGTGCACAAGATTGAACCTTATGTTACTTATGGCTACCCTTATCATGAAAGCGTGAGAGAGTCAATTTGCAAGTAGGAAAGGCTTACATCAATAAACTCATAGAAGGATTAACCTTGCAAATCCATTTTAGTTGGAAAGACTTCTCGGAGATTTAAGTCACTTGAAAAAATATATATATAATAATTGTACCTGAATATTTTTGTGGCCCCTATTTTGAGATATGAATCAACTACGACTTTGGGTGAAATTAGGATGTCAAACTAGAAGTTCTTAGATATATTTGGCATAGATGACAACTATTTGACTTTTGGAAAGGAATGCTACATGAAAGAATGCTCCCCTAGGATCCTAGTCTTACACGACCAGTTTTTCTAATGAATTTTTCTCATAGTTATTGATTGAATCTGAAAAGGTTCCGAATACAAAAATTGTGGGTCTATCCTTCAAGTGTATATGGCCGCTCGAATCATCTTGATCTGAAATATATGGAGTAAGTTATCACCAAAATGCTATGATGTGTCTAATCAAAAGATATAGGACTTTGATTTCTCAAAAATGGATAATAGCGACCTCTTTACTACTTTTTCTTGATAGAATTAAGTGAAATGATCGATATACAAATTTTAGGTCTGTGTCCTAGGTTTCTAACTCCTCATACATCACCTTAATCTGATTTATATAGAGAAAGTTACGATTAAAATACTAAGATATATAAAGTCTGGAAATATAGAATTTTGATTTTTCCAAAAACAAATAGTTTGGACTCTTTCAATACTTGATCTCGATAGAATTAAGTAACATGATCAACATAAGATTTGTAACTCTATCTCTTAGGTATTTATATCCATCTGAATCACTTCAATTCAATATATGGAGAGAAAGTTATGAGTAATATACAAAGGTGTGGCATCACAGAAAAATACATGGTTCCGATTTTTTTGGAACGAAATATTGTGATGCCTTTTACTACTTTATTTTGATTTAATTTGGTGAGATGGTCAACATATGAATTGAAGATTTGTCTCTTAGGTTCTTACAGCTATTTGAATCACCTTCATCCGATATATATGGAGAAAGTTATGATTAAAATACTAAGATGTGTTAAGGTAGAAATTACAGGCTTTGATTTTTCGATAGCAGATATTTGTGATGGCTTTTATGGCTTGATCCTAATGGAACTAAGAAAAGTGGTCAACATATGATTTATAGCTCTATCTATTGGGTTTCTATGGGCACTTGAATCACCTTAATCCAAGCTACATGGAAAAAGTTGTAGCAAAAATACTAAGATATGTCAAATTAGAGGCCACCAGACTTCAATATAGGACCATCTAAGTTTTCTTCACATTTATGAACCTTAGGGTCAATTTTGCTACTAGATATTGGCTTACTTAGATTTCAATATTAACATAAAAGTTTTAGATCTTTCTCTTAATTTTCCAATACCTCAAGAAAAATTAAAACTACATGAGCAAAACTATCCAACTCATGATTTAGAGCTCAATAGATGATAGAAGAAGATTTTTGAAATTCAGTGTTGGGATATGGTACCTTCGAAGGTGTCACTTAGGAAAGAGTTTGCAAGGATTGGCAGAGAAAAAAAGTTGAGCCCTTGGTATGTAGACTTTTGAAATAGTGAAGAGAATTAGTGCAATAGCATATCAAATTTTTCAACCACCAAACTTTATAAGAATGCATAATGTATTTTACGTGTCACGACTAAGGAAATATCACCTAGAGTGCTTGAATATTATTAAGTATGAGGATTCAACATACAAAGAGAAATTAGTCCAAATCCTAAATCGAAAAATATAAACAAGATGCACTAGAGTATCCTACTGCTATGGAGATGCCATAAGATAGAAAATGTGACTCGGGAAAATGAGGAGGAAATACAAAAATATCACCAGGACTCATTGCTAACTCATAGTAGAATTTGGGGACCAAAGTCCTCGTAGGGGGGTGGGATGTAATGCCTTAGAATTCCTTAAATATTTAATTAATTATTTTATTCTATATTTATTTATTTATTCTTCTTTCTTCTTGTTATAACAATTAGGAGAACATGTGTATATATATTTAGCACTAGGCTTGTCTAATGTTTAAATAGTGACTCATATATAAATATTATATATAAGGGTAGATATTCTATATTTGAGTAGTATAATTTATAAATTTAATTAAATTAATATTATACTATATAAGGAGTGAATTTATTAAACTTAAGGATCTAATAATAAATATACTAGAATTAAGGTAGAATAAATATCCTAGTCATAGAAGGAGAACAAATAGAATTCTCATTTGGGTAAAATACTTCTTTCATTATATGTATATATATGTATAATAAAACCCTATTCTTTCTAATCAACAACACCCAACTCAAACAAAAGTAAAAGAAAAAAAAATGGTGGAAGAAAGAAAGAAGAAAGAAAAGGGAGGAAACCGAGTATGCAGTAGAAATTGCCAAGGTATGGTTAGGAGTTTCTTTTTTCTTTCTTCTCTGTTTTTTTTTTTTTTCGTTTTTTTTCTTCTTCCCATTATTTTTGCTAATCAAGAGCCTTCCATTCCTCCATGAATTTTTCATACAACATTAGTTTTCCTTCCTTTAATTAAATTGCCATAGTCGTCAATTTTGACTAAAAGGCAATTTAGAATTTGCTATCAACTATTCCCAACCACAATTGCTGACTTGTAATATATATATAAAGATAAAAGAAGAGAAAATAGGGAGAAAAACTGAAAAGGTGAGCAATTTTTAGGCATTTGGGTTTTTTATTTTTATGTTTTCTTTTTTTGATGGATTAAAACAGTGGGTGTGTAATTTTATATATAAGTGTGTATACATGTGTGGGATATAATGGATTAGTAAATAGATTTTGATAAGTTAACTGAAGGTATGACAATATGGTAAGTTTTGTTTTTGGCAATATATTCTTTTGCACAGTTGTTTTTTTGACTAGAGGTTAGGGACTTTGGTTGATGACTTTATAAATTCAAATTTTGAGTTCTTGATGACAAAACTTGACCAGATTGTTGGATTTTGGAGATGTCCACTCGATTTTATTGGGTTGAGATTCTAGAATATATTGAGATAAATTTTCTTATTTATATTTAGGATTTTGAATATGTAGTAAAATTATTTAGTATCAAAGAAGATAGTTGGGTCTTAAGATACTACAAGCTTGTGATACCCATAGGGCTAGTCTTAAGTAAATCTTGTCTGGTTAGTTAAATTGGTGATTGATGAGCTTATTAAATGAATTCAGGGGACTCAACATTTGATCTGATTGATTCCGAGATATGTGGTTGACTTTTAGGATTGATTTTGAAAGTTAGTGCCTAAACCTATACTATTGTATGATATTATTTTTCAAAACCAAAAGAATATTTGTATAATAACGCATGCTGAAACTACTTTCCAATATACACTGCACCATATATGTATTCCACTACGCACAAAAATAAATATTTTTCTTGTTTTATTTTTGATAAAGGAAAACCTATGCTTTTATGACTTTGTTTTAATGCTTCTAAACTAACAATTAAATTCGATGATCAACTGATTACTATTATTGTTGGTTGGATTCAACTTGATCTGGGTGTTCAAAGGACTCCATTAGGCAGTAGCGGGCTAGCCGGTTGAACCACAAGCCCCCATGGCCTAATCCCCCCGCACACAACAGAAGTTGTTTGTGGCTTATGTGAGTTATAGGAATTCCCGAGGGCAGTCAAGCACTATTTTGGTAAGGTCACACTTTGCCTAGAGCAATAAAGGACTGTTACGGTGGAAGTCATAAGGTTGACTAACTACAACAAACACTGTCTGATCATCATATTTAAGTTGATAGTCTAGGAAAACTATTTATTAAACTCTTGACTGATTACTGCTTGATGGTTTATAAAATTCTTTACTTGTTCCTGCTTGACTATTTATAAGCTTCTTGACTATTACTACTAAACTGTTTTATAAATTCCACTTAAATTTTTCTTAAACATTTTCACTGTACGAATTCTTGAATATTTTCACTGTACAAATGATTTTAATTGATGAACTCACGTTTCACACATTTGGCACTCATTAAGTCTTTTATTCACACTCGTTTTCTTTTTTAACTTCTAGCAAATCTAGATCTTAGTCCTAGTTAGGGGTAGATCCTGTTTTTGACGAGGACTAGAAACAAAGGTTTTCTTTTTGTGATGAGGATCTTGCAGTAGCTTTAATTTTATTACTAGGTTGGCAAACTAGTTCTTCTAATTTAATGATTTTCTAGTTGAAGAAAGAATATTGGGTATTTTGAGTTTCTATGTTGCAAGAGTTATTTAGATTATTATGAATGCTTGGATTTTCTATTATTTAATAACATGATTTTGGTTAGATGAGACTATTTATTTGGGATTGAGTTTCACACCCCGAGACTAGATTTTATGGTTCAATTTTAGGGCGTGACAGAATGGAACATGCCCTTAATCAATTCATTTTCTCCATCCAACTTCTTGGATGATATTATCTAACACTTAGATAATATTCTACACTCGTGTGAAGATTTCTAGGGTTTTGTGTGTGAATTCATTGGGTTTACCAGTCAATTAGACACTACAACTCTTGCGAATAGATTTATGAATAATAATATTATTCCAATCAATTAAACTACTTTACTTGACCATTCTTGAATTAATCTCCATTAATTGAGTTACTCAATCTCCATTGTTGATGTCTAACTACAAGTCCATGAAGCCCAATCAATGAGTGAAATTAATTCGTGTAGATCCTCCCACTTACGAGTACCTTGCAAATACAGTCCTTACATTTTCTATCACCCAATTAACACTTAGGATCAAGATATTCGTTGAGTTCCTAATAAGTTGAATAACTATATGTCTATTCTTAATGAATAGTCCATTTGTGGCTTCAAATTTGGAAAGTCCTTCCCAAATTGTGGCTTCCTGAACCGAGCATCATAGAAAACATAATTCAATGAGATAAGTAAATAAAATTTTTATTGGTCTTCACAAACTTCCATGTGCAATTCACTCATACCCAAAACATACACCTTGTGACCCGCTAGATGGTCGGTGCATGAATCAAAGCATGAGGATCGCTGCACAAGGCTACCATGGAACCTCAAGTTAAAAGACTAATAATATGCACTATTCATAAAATTAGGGAAATACCATCTCCGACATGCCACTCTGGCTATCTCATTTATTTCTCTAATGTTGGGTCCTTAGTGAATGTGTTCTCTAACAACCGTCCACTAACGTGCATTAGTATCCACTACACTAGTTGCCCATGAAATGGGGTATCCTCCAAACTTTAGAGCATGCAACGTTAGTATAAGTTTTTCCAAATCTTTGATGTCATCATCTCAAAGATTCTGTAACTTGGAGTAATTTCAAGACTATAACCATGGAGATAAGTTTCAAATGTAGCCAACTTTTGATGTACCCCATGTCCAAAAGTCATGTGATTTTGTAGGCTTCTACCAAATGGATTGGTAAACATAATAACATAAGAGCATAAGATGAAGATAGTCAATCCAACAAATGAACATGTATATAGATTGAATAAGAATGTCCACCAATCTAATTGGCTTTTTGAGCATTACTCTAACATGCACCTACCTACATCTCATCATAGAGCTTTGATTGAGATTCTCTTTTGTTCCTATGTGATCCTCGTCATGTGGAGCATCCTCCCATGGTTTTAACTCAAAACTGTGTTTTGACCACCCAATGTGTACTGGTGTTAGCAGACTGTTGAAATGTTCGTACTGTATATTACCAGTCTGCACAGCTGCCTGCCTGTCACCTGATGTCTCCTGACACAGTTTGCTTTCATGGTATGCCACCAGATGGATTGCTACCTGACATTGCCCACTGTGACTCAATGGACCACTGCCCATCATCCTTTGTCCTCACCCAACATCGCACACCTGTGTATTGCATGTGGCCTTATACACTGTTGGCTCCATCACCCACAGATCAGCATAACATGGGTCAACGTAGTTTGAGTGTCTGCCTTGCCAAACCACATGTTTCAGTATGCCAATGGTCCTGCAGCTGAAGGTGGTTCATCGGCTGTGAAATGACAGAGTTGAGATTTGAAAACCCCAGTGTGTTTTTAAAACATAAACAGCAAAGCCATGAAGCTCTAGCATACAATTAGACGCAGACAAGCAACTAAATCTGTTCTGTTATTTTCTGAGACATCCTCTGCCTCCTCCCTTCCTGTCCCCCAGTCCTGTGAAAATTAAACTTGTTAATTGGACACTTCTAGGTACTTAACTGTAAGATGAATCCATGGTGACAAAGTATTCAAATAAAACTTGAATAAGAATACAATCATTACTTTAGACTCGATTTTAACTATCTATGATTGTCTAATGTTGTCGAGGACATTCTTGTTCATTTTATTCTGTTCTGCAAATTCTATAGTGGTTTGCATCATGTTGCCATCTCATAAGTTCCTTCTCCTTTACTCTTATGCATCTTATACACTTGAAATATGTTGCTTTCTTTCCTAATGATAAACACAAAAACATGTAATGCATATTAAAATGCATTACTGTATTTCAGTATATGTAACATGGCACAATTCTTTTTGCTTTCTCAAAGATTTCATAGAGACTGTAGGTTGAGCCTGACATTTTTATGGCTTTTGCAACCTGCATGCTTTGTAAATGATATGCACCTTTGCAGCATGAACAGAGGATGGTTGAATCCACCTCTGCGTTATGATGATGAGCCTTGCCGGCACAAGGTTTTAGATCTTATCGGTGATATTTCCCTTTTGGCTCAAGAGGGTAATCAAGGGCTTCTGGTGGCTCACATTGTTGCTTATAAGGTGCGTCCTTTTCCCTTGCATACCCTTCTTGTTTGTGACCTCTGAAAATCATTACTATAAAGAAATTTTATGGGGTATCTTAGTTGATTTTTTTGCAAGTTGGAAACCTTGCAAATTTTCAGCGTTTTTTATCCACTCATCCGCCCTCTCACCAATAGAACTCAAAAGAATAGACAAGGGCAATATGTATGTAATGGTGACTAGAAGAAAAAATATATAAACCATGAGCTCTTGTGGCGCGTGAACATACTACAAACTAGCATATCTTTAATTTTGGTTTGATGACTTTAAAATTATTTTCTAGTAAGGTATACCCAACCAGGAAAGTAAAAACAGAAGCTAAAATAATTTTTCAAAAGAGCTAATTTGCAACTGTTATCAAGCCAATTACTGAACTTATATACACTTGATACAGGGTGGACACTCACTGCACACAGAGTTCGTTCGCTGCCTATCAGGAATCAGTCAAACGAACGGCACTGTCTTTGCTTCTCAGGAGATCACGGCTTAGAAACAAAGCTTTGAGTTAGGCCTTAAAAGTGTTGTATAAAGGTTGGAGGCCCTGAAATGTGCTTAGCTAGATATCTGTTTTACCGAACTTATTGTTATATCCTCTGTAATGGGGTGATATTGTGGATATTATAGTTGATTAGTGTCTGGGGTAGATCTTCTTTATGTTGCTTAATATTTTTAATGTGTAAACACACACACACACATATCTATATCTATATCTACACTACCTATAAAAGTATGAATGAGTATAAGGATTTCTTTCCTTTTATGTGAGGACAAAAATATCGATATCTATATCTATACTACCTATAAAAGTATGAATGAGTGTAAGGGTTTCTTTCCTTTTATGTGAGGACAAAAATATCCCTCTCTAATAAAATCATCACATTTAATACAAATGATTTAATGGTAATTGCAACTAAATTAAATTTATTTTTAAATAGACTTATAGAAAATAATAACTACAATTAATTAAATCAAGTCTTTCATTTTAAATAATGTATATACATCCAATTAATGTATACCATTGTACTTATTACATTTGCTACAAACTAAATATATTTTATTTAGAATTATAAAAAATAATAATTACATTAACATTAATTAGATCAATTTTCTACTTAGCACATGTAATTATATAGACCAAAATTATCTTGTCTAGTATACATAGTTTAATATAATCAAATTAAATTTATTTTTAATTACACCCAAAAAAATGATAATTATAATTAATTAAATTAAGTCTTACCACTTAGCTAATGTATATGTATATCAAATGTATATGCATTGTATTTATTAAATTTATACAAAATTGAATGTATTTTTATTAGACATATCAAAAATAATTATTATATTAAGATTAATTGAATCAAAATTTTCTACTTAATTATCAAATATAATTATGTATATTGAAATTTATGCTTCTAATAACATATTTAATTGAACTTATAGAAAATAGCAATTAAACTAAAATGAAGTAATTAAATTATATCCCCATTTAATAAAACTATTACTATCACATCAATCCACATGATTGTGTTGTGAATTAATATTAAATTAAATCTATTCTAAGTAGACTCATAACAAAAAAAAAAAAAAACTGAATTGAAATTGATTAAGAAAAAATCAATTGATGAGGAAAAAATAATACTTCATAAATATATTCGTATGGATATTCCTTTTGTGCTCTCCCCCAAAAATAAGAAAAAAAATATTTTCTATATATCAAAATATGTGTTCAATTCAAATGTAAAATTAAATTTAATATGCCAACAAACAAGAATAGATTAAGTCTTACAATCACATGTTTAATTGACAAGGAAAATGAGTGATATTTTATAAATGCATATTCATACAAATATAATAGAAAAGAATAAACTAAGTTTATCTAATATTTTTATCTTTTTATTTATTTGTGTGTATATATATATTTCTAAAATATATTTTTTATTAAGTTTTACATATATTGATGTGCACATTTTATTTTCTTGAAAACTAATAGCAAAAGATGCTTCCATGTAGTATTACAAATCTAGAAAAGTTTCTTAACCTTATTTATTTAAGTTAAAAGATAAAAAGTGGGTTAAAAGAAAAAAAAAGAATATATAGTTGATGGCCCTGTTAGAAGCCGTGAAATAGAATTAACTAAAATTTTGGAATATTTGATTCTAGTTTATGGATGATTATATTATATAGTTAAGGGAAATGAATTTTGAGAGTGTGGTAGGAGAATATGATAGATTTTTATTTATATTTTAGGGAATGGTTAGAAAATATTTTGGAGATTATTTATATGTTTGTTTATATTTTAGAAAGAGATATGTTTTACTTTAGCGATCAACTCAATGTTTTTTTTTTTGAATATTTGAGTGAAATAGAATTTAATAATATTTGTCATTTTTATGAATAATATATATATATATATATGTATGTATGTATGTCTGTATGTATGTATGTATGAGGATAATAAATGAAAGAAAAGAGCATTTTAGGGAAGACCTATTTTGACTTCAAAAGGCCAAAAAAGGAGTATGTTTGGATATGGGGACATTATCAAACATTGCTGTTATTTCTTTAGATGGTATTTTTAAATAAATTATTTTTCAATTAAAGTAATAATATGGCATTATTAAATTTCAATAATTATTTTTAAAAGGCATTAGGATAGAAATATATATATATATATATATATATAATTTATTTTTATCAAATAATCTTTTGAATCATCAAACTAAATTTTTTATTTGGGACGTGAAAAAGAATGAGGAAGGCATTGCCAAAACCAAGTTTTGCATGACTTAGCTAATCATGTGATAAACATAGTTAAAGCATACATCAACAACATAACATATATAATATATTCATTTTATAATTGACTTAAATTTAGTCATATTTAATTCAGGTTTGAATTTTTTTGGGAAAGTATGTATTGTTGAATTGATAGAATTAAAGCTTTAAAAAAATTTATTCGACATTAATAATACATTAATATGACATACTGAAATATTTTCTATCAATATATAAAATAGAATATTAATGAATACATTTCAACAAAAAAAATCACATTAGCCCATATGTCTTCATCCATACCCTAAAAATATATACCTCCTAGGTGCAAAGTATATATCCCATTAAATACGTAGTAACCAACCATAAAAATTCCTTATCTTTAATATTACTAAATATTAAATATTGAAAAAAATAAAAATATTTATTTCAAACAATGAATTTCATTTAACAATTCAAGTATATATATATATATATATATTAATAGCCAACTTCATAAACCGATTCCTACATATTTACAAACTAGAAAGCCTTTAAAGAAATAATTTTCATACTTTTTTAACAAAAAAAAGGTTAAAAAATAATATTATATTTTTATTTTATGCAATGATATTTAAATGTATAGAATTGACAAAAATTTAACTTTCTCTATTTTTGGCTTAATTAAGAAGAGAAGAAAGTGACAATAGAACTATTATAAATAAATCGAATACATGCGAAAGTTTTTTTTTTCCTCTTCTAATTTTAGATTAAAAACAAATAGTGCATTAAAAATATAAGATTAAAAAATTAATATAAGTTTTATTTATTTATTTAAATTTAGAGGAAATCAATTTATAAATGATCTGAACCATTTGAATAATATTTTTAGTTTTGTTTTATAAAATAACAATTGAAATTTATTGTTTAAAAAATCAAAAAGAACTTTTCAATTAACAAAAACTAAAAATAAAAATTAAATTAAATTTATGGAATCACAATGGGCACAAATTTAATTCTTGGGAATAATAGAAAATAAATTAAAAAATAAAAAAATTCAAATATCACCCAATAATGAAAGAACTTAAATAGTCGGCTACTGTTAGTCATTATATTGTAAAAGGTATATATAAGTTATTCTTTAAATGTTAAGTTTTTGACAGTAAACATGAGACAAGATGAAGAGGAAATAAATAAGAAAGTTGACTAAATAATCAAAGGAGAAGAAACATAAAAATTAATAGGTTAGCACCTCTTTTTTGACATAACTTTGAATGAAAAAGAGTTAATTTATAAAGAATTAATTAATTTATAGTTTCTAAGAACATATTTGATTTCTTATCAACCAAAATGTAAGTAATTTTTCAATAAATATGTGTTTTATGATTTTTCAATAAATACCATATATAAGGAAAAATATTGTTATATGCTAAAATTTTAAATTTTAATCTAATTTTTTTATTATGTTTGAGAATTTATGATCCTATATGCTCGAAGACTCGAGAACTAAATAAGATTTAGTTACGTTAATTAAGATGCCGTAAGATTTAAAACAGCCTAGCACACTTTATTGTGGCAAGAGAAAAAATTATACTTGTTTCGGTTTTAATGTTAAATGAATTGTATCAGTTGTTTATTTCTCTAACAGAAGATGTTATGAACTTTCAAACAAATATTTGAGTCTTGAACCGCATATTCTATTTTACTTCATTTAAGGTAAAATTAGATAAAGAACTTGCAAATACAAGGGTGTAGTTATACTTTTCAAATACAATGCATGGTATATCATGATCTTTCATGTTAATTTCAAACGAAAATAGGCATGGTAACTTTCAGTTGTATTGCTCGAACAAAAAATAAGCTTGAGAATAGAAAATACTAGAAGAATCAAATTTATTAGAAGCAATTATGAGAAAATTTATAAAATTTATGGATTATAAGTTCATATGCAAAAATCTTCATAAGATTAAATGATTGCCTTCTAATGAAAGATATCCAGCTCCATATCTTAAAAACATGACATTAGATAAGTTTAAATACAATTCTTAGATTGTTTATCATCTGCAATTTTGGTTGAAGGAAATAATCATAAATATATCAATGGAACAAAATATTATTGTCCATGCATGAGGGAATAAATATTGAATAACACATTATTATGAATGTTACGACTTACTGTAATATCCACTTCTTTTCCTAAGAGGAGATTTAGGATGACACTTAAACATTCAAAAAAAAAAAAAAAAAGCACCAAAACATCCAATTAATGATACAATCCAAAAGAATGAATTTGTACAAGGAACTCTTACGTGTAGTGCAACCATTGTTGGAGAACAATAAATAGGTTTATATCTTCTTTTATACGTTATTCCATTGTTTATTACTTTTATATAATGAAGAGATATTTGTTTTTCTTTTATTATTAGCATACAAAGTTTAACCAATGCAAAAAATAATCCATGAAGCATTTATACAATTGAAAATTTGAAGTTTTAAACTAATGTAAATATATATTTGTCTATTCCTTGTTATCAAAATTGTAAACATTTTTCATATAAGATTTTTCAAATTTGCAAATTATAATGGGGGGGGGGGG
>JACGDI010005394.1:1565212-1577505 GCA_014898725.1 Jacaranda copaia
TATTGATGGTTCTTAATTTAATGGCATAAGACTGGAAACTACAAGATTGATTTCTATCGATATAACTTGTCAAATTCGAGAGGTAAATTACAATAAAGAATTATGGATATCACTTTAAAATGAAAGATAAGGGGCAGTCAAATTGACAAAAGAATTATTCTTCAGTATCTTTTGTTGAAAGTTCAAATAAAGCAAATATTGGTAAAATGCTATACCTGGGACAAATAATGTAGACATTAGAATGGAGGAGGCAAAAAGATGTAATAGATATTTGCATACATGGTGCAAATCCCATAGAGGAAATATAGTACCTCAAGTTGTCCTTAAATTATGTTAAAGGCCCAACATATTTTATAACTTCAAATGATAATTTATTTTTTATTTTTTTTATTTGTCTGTATGACAAGTATTTGAGTCAAATATAAATAGAAAATAATTTATAGAACAAACAAACATAATAATAAATAAATAAATAAATAATAAGTCACGTGCATCGCACATGTACACCTTTCATGTATATATAAAATATACATATTTATTTGTTTTTTTTTTTCCTTTACATATTTTAGCTATTGCCCCATTTATCACTTTTGCATACCAAACATTCTTTAATTTGTACAAATGTCTAGATTGGTTACCAGGATCATCGGATTTTGCTACATATGGCCACTTCAAAAAATCTATTGAAACAATTGTCAAATTTTATAAATAATACCATGCCACATTGTGGCTTCTAAATCCCATTTGAATCAGTAGGAAAGCATCTGAAAGTGGGAGATGATGTTATGACAGAATAAAATACTGGAGATACGTTCGTGCTTCTTTTACGCAATGCGGTTTCGAGCACACATTGGCGCATGCATTTACAGAAAACAAAAACCTTTCGCACTCTCCCCCGGAGCAATTAAATGGAAAAATTACTGTTTTACAGATTGGATTTTCTTATTATAAATATTGCCTGTACTCAGTTTCAAAAATGATCGCTTGGATCAAAAATCATCTCCAGGAGTCTTTTTTCTAATGCCAAGTATAAGAGGAACGGGTCAGCAAGTTGTTAGTCGTTACACCACTGTCATCCATACAAGTAAATATATATTATACTCAATCATCTCTTGTGCACATCAACATCAACCAAAACCAACAATGGAATCACAAAATTTACAAGAGCCACTTTTGAATGCGACTAACTAGAAAAATTCAGCTAAGATGATTCCAAGAGGGCAATTTACAGATAAGCTACTCCATCTTATTCCCATAAATATAGTGAAAAACACATTTATAGAAATGCTTCCCAACCATCCACGCAAAACAAGGTGAATCAAATAAGTTAATCTGGTTTTCCTTCACTGTGTTTTAGACTTGATCATTCCCCTTGAGGATGTTATACTTGCATAGCGGACATGTTGCGTTCATCTTAAGCCATTTCACGATACATGTGGAATGAAAATGATGGTTACAGGGAAGAGCGTGTAGTTCAATCCCATCCTCATATGCACAGAGACATATACAGCATTCCTGGAAGAAGAAACAGAAGCAGGCAGCATATTGACCAAAATTTGCAAGATAGAGGCAGAAATCACAAAATGAGGTAGCAATGTTTAGCTAAATAGCATCTGGATGAGCATGAATTCATACGTTCATAAGCACACGGCAGCAGTGCTTCTTTCATTTTAGACCCTTAGATTTGTACTGATCAATGAATTCAATTTGGCATCATATTCAGATGTTTGCATACATACATGCTTTCATTAGAAAGAGTATTATCTGGATAAACCCTGAATTCATATCTCAAAAAAAGTAGGACTTCAGATAAAAGAGTAACTCCATACTTATACGGATGGCCATACTAACAGGTCCTGAGAGCTTTATATATTTTAAAGCAGTTTTTGTTGCAGAAAAATGATTTCGACTGGTCAATGAGTGAGCACTGGAGATACAATCATATAAATTCACAAAAGTAATTCGTGTCAAACTAAGAGGAACAAGCGAAACTTGTTAAACACTGAGATTCATGAAAAAACAATGGTTCATGAAAAAACAAGCAGCTATTTTGATGAATAGATTGGTTCATCACATATAAGAAAAGCAATGCAAAATCCAGGAATAACCTATCCGGGAAAGAAACAATCTGTTTATCGATCTGAATTGCTGAATACACAAGGCACTTACAGCATCTTCAGGTAAAAGAATTCGCTCGTTAGCCATGTATCCACTGCTCGTTTCAATAGGGATCATTCTGCCAGCTGCAAAGCCTACTCTATCCTCATCCTTGCAGGTTTGAAATCTGTACTTGGGAAGGATACTCAAATCTGCCTCTGATGCACCCTCCTGCATGTTAAAGTGAGAAAATGTATAAGACAGTGTTACGAATAGTAATGTTTTTTTACATCTTTCTACCATACCTGGCCAGCAATAGCATAAAGAATGGCAATGATGCAAGGTAAGCAGCAGCAGAGAGCAATCCCAATAAGACATGCTAAGACAACACAAAATATGGCAAAGATTACATCAAATGCCAAGAATACCACAGCCAACCTGCAGAACTTATAAGATCAGAGATCTGTTAGTCTCTTTCTGTAATTAATAGATAAAGGAAAATTCAAGGAGGAAAAAAAAAACAAAAACAAAAAATAAAAAATAAAAAAGCACAGTCTGTATCAGTTGAACAGGTTTTAAACCAAGTTGAAACAGAGCCAACAAAATTTGCTAGTGAAGGATCGGTGTAGTCCCAATCTTAATGAAAATGTAACATTTGATCTACTAGGTTTCTTTTCATATGTTACAGACCAACACAAACTTCTGTGTTTTCAATTGTTATTGTTATTCCCTCTCCACCAGATTTATTGATTCTCATTTGTGATGCCCTAATGAAGATTTTTTCTTCCTACTCTTAAGTCATTCTGATCAGTATTACACAAAACTATACCACCATGCAAGACTGCCTTAACCTATTTCTGCAGCAATAGGTTTGAGTTTTATCCCATTTTTACCCTGCTGATGAGATGCATATATTTAGTTAAGCTAAAAGGGAACAATTGCCTCATTTGAAGAAAAGGGAATGTGCCACTAATTCTGAAGCCATTTCAAGATGTATATTGTTCACTCAAGGTGGGCTCTGGAAACTCAGCTCTACAGCAAGCTGTATACTGCATCCATGATACACCACCTTCAACATACGTGGGACTTAATCTAAAAGCTACATTTCAATTAACAGATATCTGAGGTAAAGATAAATGAGAAATTTCGCAAGGGGTTATATTGTTTCATTCACCATTGGACACGAGAATTGCATCCATGACATTGCATACAGGCTGCAATTAAGCTCTAACCCAACACCACCACCAAGTTCGAAAACAAATTTCTGAAGTGCTTGTGAGTGCCTCTGTAAGGAAATTGGAGAAAACTCAAAGTTGTCGTTCTGATGCAAGAATGACCACCTAGTATTAATATCAGAGGTAGTGCATGATATTGATTGATGGTAGAAGATTGTGACCACGGACACTTCAAAGTTGTAGAAAACTCAAAGTTGCAATCATTCGTGTTAGGTCCGATGCGTAACTGGATACCGTGACAAACATGACATGCCTCTGACGCGTGTCCAATACACCACATGGAGTGTCTATATATCAAACATAAATAAAAAATTTCTAACACTTGCTTGTCAGGCACAATCAAAGGAATGTTTCACATAAAGAAATTGAATCTTTTTAGTATATTTCAGAAAATATATAAATGCTAAACAAATAACTAAAAATTAAAATTCTTCTAGAATAGCTAGGAAAAGAAAAAATGTTGCCTTATTCAGAATCGCTCTGTTTTTCTCATTTTATTTATGGAACTAAGGCTTTAATTGTTTGTGTTTTCCAAGAACAAACTCCAATCCGAAAACACAATCAAACAAGTCAGCATATCCTCCCAAGCCACTACCAAACTTTTTTTCCCCACATTAACCCCTCCCCGGAACACATGCACTATTATGTATATATACACATATGTATGCCTGATATACCAATTATTACTATTATAGATGCACATAGACAAATAATATAAAAATTCAATTTCACCCCATTAATGCAACAAAAACCTGATTAATGAGGCATCTACATTAACAATTGTTGCCTCCCATATTACTTCCACACATACCATTTCCTCTCCAAGCATTATCCAAGAACCTCCAAATCAAAATCAAACAAACATCACTTTCGGTAATTTCATGCCAAAAATCCATTCTCCAAGATAAATCACCCGAAACAACCAAAATGCAAACAAACTCACTTTAGATGCTTCTTTTCCCCAAATACATTATACAAATCACACTAGTAAAATCCAACACAATAATTGAATGAACTTTTTATTTTTATTCAATTGATGTGTCTTTCTAAATTTGTCATCAAGCACATATCTGATATTCATAGATGTATGTATATGCATTGTATTGATACACTAAAAGAAATTATACATATTGAATGATCGTGTCAGACAATCGTCATTCTAATATTTTTAAGAAGTTCATGTCACCATGAATGGGATGCCGTGTCATGCTTAAGCAAACTAATCCAAAATTGAATCCGACAAGATAAGAATCCAGCTTCAGATGAGGCATTTTCAGTTTAAACTTGAAGGCCATAATCCAACCTAAGGAGCATACATACTATTATCTTGCGAGATCCCATCTTACAAGATATCACTAAAGGCCTATCTCATCAAGCAGGCATCGCAAGGGCATGAAATATTAATGAACTTTTAAGCATGGGAGAAACCTATGTGCAACCATTTAATATACATTTCAGATGAGTGGGATAAAAGGCAGACATGCAGTTTGATTCAGTATTGTTAAAGTCAACTATTGAGTCCAATAAGCATATGAATCAGTGAGTGAAAATGCTAAAGGAGCAAGCTAGAATACCCTGTAAGGGGCAAAATGCTAACAAATGTGGGAGCAAAATCTCTAACGCAACGGAAAATGCACATAAGTCATAAGCAAGAGCCAACTAAAGAATCCGTGTGTCATTGTCACTCACTACAGGACATAGACATTGTATTTTGATTGAGCTACTGCAGTATTGCATCCCACACAGATGTGAATTGAAACTTCGGCTGAGTCATTGGCATGACCAACAAACACTATTATTTGTTTTGGACAAGAAGTTTAGAGTGCAATTAAAAATTGCAGGTGATCAGTTTACAGGAAATTTTAACATACAAGCCAAGCAGGCTTGTGGCATGAAGGGAATCTCACATGAACACTTTTGATTAAAAGCAAAAGAAAGAATCTTGGTAAATCCACTTCCAGCTACTTCACAGTTAGTCATTTGCTATCCTACTGCAGAAGAAATGTAAGGGAGGGAGAATTTCTACATGACACAGGCATGGAAAGAAGTATCGCTTGATGGCGCAAAGATTAAATATTGTTCTGAAAACTCAAGAGATTGGCAGAGAAGACCTACATTTCAATGCAAAATTCGCTAGGCAAATGGCTTTAGCATTTTTTTATAGAAACGATGATCAAGGAAATGTCTTCAGAAATACAGAAAGTTTTGAAAGGTCATCACTTGAAAACAAGGGTATCTCTATATTGCCGGGAGACCAAACCAATTGAACATTGGATTAATTGAAAGAGAATCTTGGCAGTTGGTCTAAGTTCAATAAATGCTCTTCCAAAAAGTAGGCAATGTAAAGCAGCTGTATTTTAGAATGAATTTTCTCTGAGCCATACGATAGGGAGCCATAAAGTATTACATTCATTTTAGAAAAGGCAAAAATGACAAAGCAATGCATTGTCACTATTGAATAACCACCTAATCTACAAGATACGAGAGATGAGAAGACATTAATATTTAATATATCTAACACGCCTCTTCATTTGGAGGTGGTATTTCTATTTTAAAGTCTAGCACGTAAATTCTTTTCCATAAATGCATGGCGGCAAGATTTGAATTTGGGACCTATTGTTTGACCTAACTCCAATACCAAATTGAATGATACCTCATACAAAAGCTTAAGCAATCATTAAATCTTTAGCATTTCTAATACCAACAAAAACATAAATATGACAATTGAAGAAAGTGTTACGAGAAAAATGTGGCACATTTTAGAAAAGAATGTTCCAAATTGAAAGCAATAAATAATCTAATAAGATTTAAGACATTATTTTGTCACTTGGGAGATCATAAAAACAATTCTTTAGTTAACGTTTAAAAAAAAAGGGATGGCTGACTACATTACAACAAGAAGAGCAATACAAATTGAGCATTAAACAAGATGGTGGACTTACCAATATAAGCGCGGAGCACTTCTTAGAAGTATGTCACCACCCGAAACAACCCAGTAAAAGCCAACTATCCACCAGAGAAATGATACCATTGTGTTCACAGATTCGCATCGTTTCACCCTACTGAAACGCCACAAAAATTAGCCAAGAATATGAATAAATATTCTTTCTACTGCAGATTATATTGGCTTTGCAAGTGGCACAGTTCTATAAACCCAGGCCTTTCCTCAAATGAATAAAAGAATATAAAATAATTTCACAAAATCCTAGTTCCCTCGTGAAACAGTGACAGGAAAAATAAATAAATTTCAAAATTCCAAAAAACCCGACGAGCTCAGATATGAATAGGTAAGCACAAACCCTCATACTCAAACCTGAAACCATCACAGCAAGAAAGAGCATAACACAAGCCTTACATCCATTAAAGCCAATTCAACTAACAAGACACCCAACCCATGTAATCATAAAATTAAAGCTGCAGAGGCGTATGCCATCTACAGATGGAACACAACAATTATAAGGAATAAAACCTGATAACATGTAAGCGAAAATCAAACAAGTTCTGCTAACCTCGAGCCGCTAGTGATTCCCAAGAGCCCGCTTCTCCCGTCGTCCTCTTCTTCATTCTCAGTCTGATTCTCTTCATCTCCACTCCGGGCCCCGGGCCCATTACTCTCTTGCCGCGCATTCCGTCTCTTATACTCTACCCAAACTAGAATTACATGCACCAAACACTGGAGAGCATACCCGCATACCCAAACCCTAATTGGGACATTGGGATTCTCCTTGGCCGTGCAAATCAGCATAATTATAGACACAATCACGAAGGCCAAATTCCACATAATGTCGAGGGCAACGACGGGCCTCGAGTATCCCCAGTCGGCTCGGCGCTCCTCGAGCTCACGGGCGGCGGTCTCTCGGACCAGCATCGAGGCTCCTCCCCGGCGCTGGGTAGTGGAGGCAGCGCGGGAAAGGAGGAGGGAAAGCACAGAAGGGCCAGAGGCGGTGGAGGAGGGCTGCCGCGAGCGGAGGAGCGGGGTGGTGGGGGTGGTGGGGGAAGTGGAGGAGGTGTCCGAAGACATGCCTGGGAAACAAAGATTGATGGAGCTTTGGAAGCGGAGGGAATTCACGGGAGTATGGGAGTGATGAGTGAAGCCATGGATGGAGTAGGTTTTCTGTGCGTGTGTGTGTGTGTGTGATTGACTTTTTCTCTTCCTACAAAATTCTGGTGTATGCACCCAGCAGCTTAATTCTTATTACCAAACAAATTTACATTGGGTTGAACGAATTTCCCAAGGAAATTTTATGGAAGATTAGATCCTCTTTTAACTTTTGGAATTTACTTTTTGTTGGTATTTATACATCATACTCAAATTTAAAAGAATTTAATAACTTTGGGAAATGTTAGGAATGATTGTAATAAATTTGAACGAATTATATTTTTGAACTCATATTTATGGTTTATAACAAGTATGTTTAAATGATAAGAACTCAGTTTACCATCAAATTTCTTTAAAAAAAAAAACAAAATAAAATAAAACAAAACAAACGTGTCATAACTGTTGTTGTTACTAACAAGAATATTGTTATGTCTAATTAATCAAATGAAGTGATTTTTGGCACACCATTCACTATAATTAGACTTTGATAAGATATAATCAAAGATCCTATGTGACCCTAAAACCTAATTTCATATTTTTGACATATTTTTTTGTTTTAATAATAATTCTGTATAAAATAATAACTGTACGAATATTTTTATTCTTAGTAAAATCATTGATCCTGTCCAACAATTTCATCGTTTTTCATCTATATATCCCATTCTCCCATTTCGCTAGATTTTGTGCATTTGTTCTTACAAATTGCTGTGCGTGTTTGTTTTTATTTTCATTTTTAATTTCTATTTTCGTCATTTATAAAATTTAAAAAGTTAGTTAGTAGAATGAGATGAAAATGAGTTTGTATTTGAATGAAATGTTAGAAATATAATAATTATGTTGATTTTAATATGTTGTGGGTGGATAAAGATACAAATAATGGAATAAAGAGATAAGATATATAAGTTATTAGAAAATGTGTTTTAAAAATAAAAATAATGTTGAATGAAAAAATATTAAAAAAATTATGTGTTTTGTTTATGAAATACTTAAAAATATGAAAATGAAGTAACAGCCCCTTAATTCATTTTTAATCCTCATGCCATTTATTGGCTTTAACTTCTAGTGAGTGTCCCATCAATTCCAAATTCCACATATAGTGCTCCTCTTTGTATTAGTTGCACAATATCACCTTGCATTTATGAAATCTCAGGTACATAATGGACCGATAATTCTTGTTTTCAATTGGGGTAGAATGAAAATAGCATCTAACCAACTTGTTTGACATCTTAAACTTTCATTAGCTAACGTTGTCCCAACTATTATTTTCACTGTTTGCTTAAAACATGTAAGCATAATCTTTTAATTGCAGCCAAACAACTTGTGCCCAACGGCATAAGTCTTTCATATAATGTAGAAGATCAAGAGTTTGAATTTGAGTTCTAATGAACTCTTAATGTGTGTATAAATTTAAAAAAAAATCTCTTAATTGCATGTGATACATGTATTGATTGAAAAGTTAATGCAAATGTTCTTCCTATAATACTACTTTTGATTTGATTTTTAAACCATTGATTGAACAGTGCCAAATCTTTTAAAAAATACCGCAAAAACTTGTAAGAGTTGTGGTGAGTTTTTATTTAGATATGCAAAATGGTGTAATTAAAAGTACATTATGAAGGCATTATATTAATAAAATAATGAGTTCAATAACATTACTGTAGACAAAGACACTTATGTTTGGATGCAATTACATTTGTTGTTATTATTTTAATTTATACACATATACACTCAATAAGAATTTAGTAAGGTTGAATTCTTGTGTTTTATCTCAATATTCATAGTTCAATGGGATTTATGTCCTTAAGATTGGGATTTGGTATCTTAATTTGTTGGGAGAGTTTGTTAGAATTTGACTTGATCAATACAGATCAAGTTTAATTATTTTTTTTTATATTTTTGTTCATATTCCTCTATTTTTCTCTTGAACTCATTAGTTTGCAAGGACTGGATAGAATAGATTCATAATGTAGGCTAATTGGAGATTTGGTTGTCATATTTTAAGTCCACGATTGACAAAGGGTCGTGTGCATTATCAAAGCTAATCCTGAACTGTGTACCACACGCTAATCCTTGATTTGTAATCATACAATTAGACGAATTGTGTAAAAATAAAATTATTCCTTAATATAATAGTTAAAAGCCAACCCCTAGAATATCCCCCCTTCATATCTATGCTAGCAAACAGAATATTAGTGGGTCAAGATGTATATTTCTAGACAATGAATCATTTAGGCTTTGTTCTCCTACATTTTTCATAACTAATTTTCAACTCTTAAAAAAATTTGAGAATAAAAATACATTTTCTAAAAATACAACAGAAACACTCAATATGGAAAGACAATGTTAAGTACTATTTTTAACACAAAGTCGAAAGAAAGCAAATGAACAAGATATAGTAACAAGCATCTATATTCTTTCCCCACCAAAGAATCTCATACTATTGAGTATAAACTCACCTGATAAATACAGAGGAATTCCTACTTGTGGTCGCTCAAGCCATGGCTTCTTAGTCAACCCAAAAACTATCATAAGATAACTTGAGTTATCATTCTATCAATCCTATAATCTCAACTATAAATATAATGAACATTTTTATCAACTCAAAGGTATTTTGACATAGTCCTAATAATTCTTAGATGTTTAAACAATTCATAATCTTATTTCCCAATTGATTTAAAATTCAAAGTAAATAATCTAAAACCAACACTGCTTACAATATTTGAATCACAATTCTTAATACATTTAAATATTCTCCTCAAGTTCCTCAATTACTTTAACTGTTCAGTCATAATTCTCAAATTCCATGTCACACTGAAATGCAAAATAGTTACCTATCATATTCTCCAACTCGACATATCGTAAACTGGTTGCTAAAATCTTACAGAAGGTCTCAACATAATCTAATAATTTATTTTCATCCCAACATTCATATAACTAAAAACTCGGATTTAGATATAATTCTATTTAATTTACAATATATCATGTTACAAGGCCCACGAATGCAAATATAAAGCCATCCTTCTTAATTTTCCAAGTTTGAATCTTACAATTAATTCTCAGCGCAACACTTATAAAATTACATCATCGATCTGAGTCAAACTATAATCTAATAATTTTGATTTACTAAGATTAATCCATAACTTGGGCTAAAATATAGTTTAAGGGTTTCGATTCCTGTCATAATTAGATTTCGATCCGAAAATTCAATTACAAATAGCAAATTAATCAAATTAAAATTTAATTATTGAAAGTTACCCAAATTAGGTTGAATCGGAATGCAATCATTGGCCGAGAATAACCCAAACGAGTCCGGAATTAAATTCTGAGCAAACTGCCCAGAGACCACCACCACGTGCCATCGCCGAAAACTAAACCAGCCCCACCACCAAATGCATCTCAGCTCCAGGAGTAAAACCCCCAAAACAAGTTTTGATTTTGACAATGATTGGCCAGTCAATTGGCTGTTCAAAGGCGCAGCCAACCCTAGCCTCAGCCACCACCCACCACCCACCACCATTAATTCTTCCACCACCGCCCGTCGAAATCCAAAATTGAAACCACCATCAGACTACCCATCTCCTCACGATCAAAACCTACTAAACATTGTCCCATTTCCATCGTTGAAAGTGGCCCAATCGCCACCTCTGCCATTGCCCACCGTCGGGTTGCAATTTCCGACGATTTTGCCAGTTGTTTTGGATAAAACTTGGTATGGTCTTGGTCATTGAGTTGAGGGCTAGCTTACTATTGAAATGGTTTTGAATTTGATGGTCGTTTTCCAGTGATTCGCAGGCAGGGAAGGTCTCGGGCCATTTTTGAAAATTTTGACATTTTCTATCCTTAATTGTATATATAATAATATTTTTTAGCTTATTCCATTTGACCCCAACAATTTTTGGCCGCCATCAATTTGCCCCAAATGTAATAACCGCCTCTCAATTCAACCTCAAAGCTTTTATTTTCGTCCTTGGAAGTTTCAGTTTTTTCATTCTAGCGCCTAATATTTCTTTTTAAGGCAAATTAGGTCCATTTTAATTATTTTGAAGTCCTTCAATTTTTAAATTGCTCACATTAACCCTCCTTAAACTTTATAATTTCATGCAATCAAGTCCTTCTTTTATTTGCAATCCAAACCTTTGATTATAAATATTTTAATTCTAAGGGAGAATTAAATCAACCCAAAATTAATTGAGCTAAATTTATCAATTTCACATTTTGTAATATTTTATGATTTTAAAATTTGGACTGTTACAATAATAATCTTTTTACATGCCAAAACCTTAAATACTTGCACATCCAGCA
Organism: Jacaranda copaia; assembly: GCA_014898725.1. NCBI lineage: Eukaryota > Viridiplantae > Streptophyta > Magnoliopsida > Lamiales > Bignoniaceae > Jacaranda > Jacaranda copaia. Next base: position 1,576,946 of record JACGDI010005394.1, read on the forward strand.
CGTGTGTTTCACTCTATGCCTTGAGGGTGTTTTGTGCAAGATTTTTAAAAGCGAAAGGTGGATTTTACTAATATTTTTTTAACAGAGAGTTTTGTGCCTATTTCAATTATCACATGAGGGTTATTTGCAATTCTCCTATGTTCTTTTACATTTTGGGCATTTTGTAGAAAAAATCTTGAGGGAATGGGTTTTTGGGAGAACAATTGCAAAATGTGTCAAGTGTTTCTTTTTGTTTTGAGGAAATAAGAAAAAGGATTTGAAAATGAATTATTTGTTTTTTCATGTTTTGAGAAGAGATAAACTTTATTGTAGATGTCAAATCAATTATTTTTTTGTTGGATTTGTCAAGTGAATGTGATTTTATATATATATATATATATATTATATGTATATATGTTTATAGTTGGAGGATGATGTGTGTGTGTGTATTTAATGATTGAAATATGCATTTAATTAATTTAATCAGTTATTTATTTAAAGTTTATATTTTTATAAAATTAATATTTGTAAATGATGTATTATTTGGAATGAAATATATATTAATAAATATTAATTATTCA
>JACGDI010005394.1:1577605-1610007 GCA_014898725.1 Jacaranda copaia
TCTCTCAACAATTATTTTAAGCATATCAATATTAATTTATTAAACTTAATAGATAATTAAATAAATATCACTCTATAATCAAATTTTTTATTGTAATTGTAAATAAATGTGAAGATTAATACTAAATAAAAAATATTTTTGAAGAGGATTAATTTATTTATTATATCAAATTAAAACATCTTAAATTATTCATTAAATGAGTTATTTAATAAATAAATTATTTGGTAATAACATAAATAATATTTAATTAAATTTAATTTATTTTTTTCTATAATTTATTTATTTAAATTTGTAAACATAAGTTTTAGAATTTTTTTAACTAGAAAAATTTTATCATTTCATATATGTAAATATGTGTGTGTGTGTGTGTGTGTGTGGATGAGTGAAGTGAGAAAGTGATAAATGAATGAATGATGTAATTGGTAGAGTGAGAAAATAGGAGAGGGCTTTTTGGGTGAATTAGGAGAGGTTTTTTGAGGAGAAAATTTAAAGAATATGCGTTCATTCTGAAATTTTTCTATAGGTTGAAATTTTTTTTGAAAAAATGCAAAACAACATAGTGACAAAAAACTCTATACCCTAAAAACCACTCCTATCTCCCTATTTTCTCACTTTATCTTTTACACCGCTCATTCATTTATTACTTTCTCACTTCATTCATCCATATAATATATGTATATGTATATGTATATATATGCATATATAAAAATATTAAAATTTACTAGTTAAAACATTCTAAAATTTATGCTTATAAATTTAATTAAACTAATTATCAAAAAATGAATTAAACTTAATTAAATATTATTTATATTATTACTAAGTAATTTATTTATTGAATAAAATTAATTAAATCTACTTATTAATTAAATAATGTATTAGTTATATTTAATATTTATTGTGTTAATTAAATATTACATGTATTCATTTAATAAATAAGTTAAGATGTTTTAATGTGATATAATAAATAAATAATCTTCTTCAAAAAAAATAATCTTCATCAAATATTAATCTTCACATTTATTTAAAATTATAATAAAATATTTGATTATAGGGTGATATTCATTTACTAATTTATTAAGTTTAATAAATTAATATTGATATGCTTAAAGTAACTATTGAGAAAATTAATTAAGTTTAAGTAAAAATTATTTTTTTTATTACTAAGTAATTTATGAACAAAATATTGTATGAATTAAATAACTTATTAAATTAATTAAATTAATTTATTTAAATAACTTGTTATTTACAAATTAGTTATGTTTCATATTTTACGTATAATCAAATATTATGTTTATTTGTTTAATAAATAATTTAAGGTGATGCAATTTTATATGATATAATATTATTTATTTTTTTAATTTGATGAATCATTATTAAGTCTTTTATAATATAAATTATTAAAAAATTGTTTTATTTATATAAATAACTAAGTTTTATTTATACATAAATCATAAGTAACAAACAGTTAAATAATTATATTTTAATTAATAAATAGTAATTAGTTTATAATTAATATATAGTAATTAATTTTTTAATAAGTTAATATTAATAGTTGTGATATAATTATGATATAAGATGATTTTTTTTATAATTAAGATATAATTATAATTTTGTAAATAATTAATATTTATTAATATATACTTTCTTCCAAATAATACATTATTTACTAATGTTAAATTTATAAAACTATAAATTTCAAAATAAATAACCAATTATATTAATTATACATCATTTCATTACACTCATGATTCAATCATTACAAATACACACACACTCATCATCCAACTATAGATATACATACATATAATACATAAAAAAAAATCACTTTCACCCTATAAACTCATTAAAAAAAGCAATTGATTTGATATTTATCGTAAAGTTTGTCTTCCCAAAAAATATAAAGAAACAAATAACTCATTTTCAAATCATTTTCCATATTTTTTCCAAACAAAAAGGAACACTTTGCACATTTTTCAAATTTTCTCCCAAAAACCCATTCGCCCAAATTTTTTTCTAAAAAATGACCAAAATATAGGAGAACAAGTCCTTACTTTGTTAATCCCATGTAATCTTACCCTATAAAGCAAACGAGCCCCTATTAATAAGGGTGTTCCTTAATCGCCCAAAACAATACTTGAGAGATACTCATAGAGATAATATGTGATATTTGGTTATACCTCCTTTTCAGTTTAGTAATACAATATGTTCTCCTTACCCGTGGACATAACTCTAATTTTGCCTTCTTAATTTTGTGGACTTGATGATGCAATGTTTAGAGAGGGTGAATTTAGAGAGAGCTTAGAGTATGAAAAGTGCTTTTGCTCAAGGATTATGGCCCAAACTGGAGCAACAAATGTGAAGGGTCAAAGTTGCAATCATAATGAAGCACGTTAGTCTTGCCAAGATAACCCCTCCCCCCAAAGATCTTTGATACCTAAGTAGAACAAGCTAAGGAGAACACTTAGGTCAAAAATAAGTCAAGAGGCATACATGTAGTGATTTTGGAGTAGGTATTCATAGTAGTTTGAACTATATGGCCAAAATGTTGATTCAGCCTTATTAGGTCAAGTAATCTCTATTGTAAGTGGAAGAGCACTATAAGTCCTTTGTAAAATGACAACCAATATGTCTTTTAACCCCTGACTAGTAAGATAGCAACTTAGTGGTATTCAATGTAGAAGGGACTAGTTGAAGACAGTAATAAATGTATATGAAATTGATTGATGACAATATTTAATGCGAAGGAGGACGACTGACATAAAGCCTGCAAGATATTGAATATGACCACACATGCTAGACAAGTGGCAATCAACCTTGCAAGACTACTTGTTCCATCCTTGAGGATGTTCGGCAACGCCTTGAATTTTGTTGAGATTGGTTGACCTGAGGGCAATCGACCTCAAAGTTTGCTTTTTGTTGGGAGCCTTGTTGACAAGTCAACAGTAATGCTATAGCCAACCTCAAAGTTCACTTTTTGTTGGGAGCCTTGTAGTTGACTTCCTAAGGATTTTTTGAGAGGATCAATCATGTATAATAGTTGAGACACATTCTATTGTTAGAAATAAGTATGGGAGACAAATTAGACAACCATCAAAGATGGATTTGGTGGAGTATGCACTCCTATGCTGAAGGGACAATGTCTAGTGAGCCAACCTCATGCTTAGATGCCACATCTTGCAACGATTTGGTATGGTGGCTGGTGCTATGGTAGAGAAAATTGAGTCACTACATAAAAACAAGACTTTGGTATCAGTAAAACCTCAAAAAGGTAGCAAGATGGTTACAATTAGGTATTTAAGAAGCATGGAACATAGGGTATTGGTGGCATCAGTTATAAGGAAAGACTTGTTAAAAAGGAGTATAGACAAAAGTACGAAGTTGATTTTAATCCATTTTCTCTGAAGTTTTAAAGCATAAATCCACATTGTTACTTTCAATAATTGTTCAGTTTGATTGGAAGTCAAAGCAGTTAGATGTGAAGATAGCTTTTCTATATGGAGAACTTGAAGAACCATCTTTACAATTCAAAATTCATTTAAAAAATTTATCTTAATTTAATCAAATTAAGTCGAACTCAGATTTCCATCAAATTAAGCTTCAATTAATAAATAAGGCTCGTCAAATTCAAATTTAATATATATATATATATGCATAAGCACATATCTCTAACTCGATTTTGAATTTGATATATTTTCCCAAACTTAGCACAGCTCAATTGTAGCCTTGATTGCTTCACTGAAGAGAGGGTATTTTGCCGTTTGCCGTTTGCCGTTTGCCGTTTGCTGTTTGGCAGGTATAGCTCTTGCGTTTGAGTGCTCGAGGAAGCAGTGTGTGTCTGGCTTGTATGGTTGTATGGGCTCTCACATTTTGGAATTGGGCCCATCTACAAAAACTCTTCGTCCAAGTTTGGTTGAACGCATTAAAATTGAAAGCATTTGTCCGAAAAGCATATGTAAGACTATAGTATGGTTTCTATATATAATCGTAAATCGCAATAAAAAGTGGTTAATTGCCCTTGAATTATGCCTGAAGCAACACATTGCACTCCCTAAATATTTAAAAATACATAATTTATCCTTTTTGTCCACCAATTAATAATTATTATGCCAAACCAGAAGTCTGGATGTGTTCTTATTTTCCAACCATTTTCCTTTCTACCCGACCATTGACTATGTTAAATGCAACTAACTTCTACACTTTTGTCTCTAATGTAACAGTGGGCGAATTTTAGGTTTTTTTTCTTCAATTCAATCAAACAAGGTAAAACTAAGTTACTCAATTTCCTATCTTGATCTTGTGGGTCCTTTATGTGAGTTAATTCAACTTATTTTCTGGTTCGTCTCAGTAAATTCCTATGTTCGAAAGAGACAGAAAAAATTGCATTTCATAATTTGGTTATAATTAATTTATCAAAAGGAATATCTAATTGCTGCATACGAATTCAGTGAGAATTTTGGCATTTGTGAAGATAACCCACCAACTTTGGATAGAGTTGAATGAGAATTTTATAAATTCAAATTTAATAACTTCAAACTAACAATTTCATCTCATTGAGGAGATATTTGTTAAGTGGTTATGTGCCAAAATTAGTGAAAAAGTGAATGAGAAAATTGAGCTAAAAGAATGAAGAATAAGTTAAGAAATAGCTAAGACAAGTGTATATGGATGGCTTGAAAGCGAACATCCAACATTGGAATCTAAAGTTAGAATTAAGCTAGCTAAATAACTTTGAAATGACCTAAGGGGTTGGACCTTTTTGGAGATATCTAAGCTTTTGGAGGAAAGCGGACCTACATGAGTGTGCGTTTGGGCTTGCTTGCATTGAACCACATACGTGCCGCCCGCCCAGCTCAGATTGGGGCGCGGGTGTCGGTGGAGGGTGCTTGTAGTCTGAATATTATTTTTTAGAGAAAATTTATTTTAAAAAAATAAAATATTTTTGAGACCAACCCTTTCCTAATAGACATGTCTAGAAAATTCAAAAGTTGCAACCATGTCCAGAAAATTCAAAAGTTGTAGCCATATCCAAGAAAAGTTGCAACCATTCGGTTGAACGTCATTACTATGTCCTTAAAATTTAAAATTAAAAGTCATGACCTTTAATTACAAACCAAGAAATGTCTGATGGTATACGATCATGCTTCATGCTAGTAGGCACTTAACATTTATAAATATGGAGGGTGCATTCGTGCATTAATCATCCGAAAAAGGCATACAACATACACAACATTCACAGCATTTAGCATTCATTCTAGCATTAAACACAGAGGTTCTAGTCAGTTAAGGTTCGGAGTCTAGGCAATTGGAGTGCAGCCTTTGTCTGGCCGAGTCATCGTATTTTGGGAGGTTGTCCGCTAGAAGTCCTCGTGCACCGTTGGGAGGCAGATAAAACCTTAAGAAAACTATGTTTGTGCATGCTTCGACTCAATTGAAGTGCTAATTTAATTACTATTCCTGGTTTGTTTTATTAAATTCCTGTTTGCTTAATTCTAGTTCTCGTAATCTGTGAATCAATTCATTATACTTTTGTTTTGTTACTGTCTATTTGGTGCATACACTGGTACATTTAATTTCCAACAAATTAACTGGAGCTTATAAAATAGTTGTTTTTTTTCAATATTTTATCAATATGAAATAGGGCATTACGAATTACTTCTTCAATCCAAAAAGGAAAAAACATTCCACAAATTCTTTGTTTAATTCCTCATGATTTTTTTAGGATTATTATATGCAAGCTACTTCGTAATTCAAATAGAAGAGGTAAAGAATAAGAGGGAGTTCAAATTTGAGATAAAATTAACAATTATAACTTTAAGGGTCCGTTTGATTTTATTTTTATTTTTATTTATTATTTCTACCATTATCATTATGTGGAACGGGGTCATGTATACAATTACAACTTTAAGGGTAAATAGCAAACACCCCTCCCCCTACGTACAGGGTCATGTATACTTTTTCCCCCAACCATTATAATTATGTGGAATGGCTACCTAATGTTTGCTAAATATGCTTGAATACCGTCTCATTCCATATTCTGGTAGAATATCTACTGAAGATGTTGAAATACTTTGAATATGTTGTACTTCACCTCCACAACTTTAACAAAATGTATTTATCAATCTAATCATTCAGAAGTGTTGCACTTTTATGACTAAATTTTTAATTTTGTTGAACAAAGTGAGGTATTTTATAAAAGATATTATCACACTAGTCATTTGTCGATATATGGATAGTTAAATTAATTTGAATTATCATATAATTTTAAATTAATTTTTTAATTATGTTTTACTTAGTTTATATGCATGGGATGGTTTAAACTAATTTTATAATTATACCCTAATTAATTTTTATATCAATATAATATTATGCATATTTGTTAGCAAATGATATTAAAAGATTTTTAATTTAGATAGAAAAATAAATGAAAGCAATAATGTCGATACTAAGATCTACTTCATTTGCAATCAACACTTGTCCAACTAGCGTCACCTATCTTATTCGTATGCAATTAAGACTCTAAACCACTTACACTCTTAATTAAATAAATAGGCACAATTTTAAAAGTACGCCAGAACAATCATTTGGTAATATAACTCTAAAAATAATTTTTAATTATCTTACTCACATCAATTTAGGAAAATTTTAACCATTAAGTTGGTTTATACATTTCAAATAACTCAAATTGATTAAATTGTTGATATATTAACAATTAAGTAATATAAGGTAACAATTTTTGACAAAATATTTTACTTTATTCCACCAAAATAAGAATTTAATGCTGAGAATAACACTTTAAAGTATGTTAAGTAGCTATATATAAATTTTTTTAAACGTCAAGGGGTAAGTGCAACAATTTTATAATATATCGCCGAAAAATTGGAGCATGGGGTATTTGAGCACATTTAGCCAATGTTGAGTAATTGTTCCATACACTTGCAATAGCAGAGGGGCAAAGTGCAAATGACCTTATATGTTTGGGAATGTCTGCTATTTACCTAATAATAATGATAAGGAAGAAAATATACATAGGTTATTGAGAGAAGATATATAAATTATTGAAAATGTGTTTTGAGAATAAAAATAAAATTTATTGGGTGAAAATGTGTATAAACTGATGTGCGGAACGATAGGACCAACGTATAGGGCCATTTGTGCTTTGCCCCCCTACCATTGCTAGTGTGCAGAACAATTACCTAATCTTTGTTAAATATTATCAAACAACCCATATTCCAACTTTCCGGTGATATATATATATATATATATGTTAAAGTTGTTGTACTTTGCCCTCTTATGTTTTGAAATATTTACATTTAGCCACCTAAAATACTTTAAAATATTTTCTTAGCATTAAATTCTTATTTTAGTGGAATAAAGTAAAATATTTTGCCAAAAATTATTACCATTTATTACTTATTGTCTATATATCAGCAATTTAGTCAATTTGAGTTATCTAATATGTATAAACCAAGTTAATGGTTAAAATTTTTCTAAATTGATGTATGCAAGACAATTAAAATTATTTTTAGAATTCTATTACCAAATGATTGTTATGATATACTTATAAATTTGTGCTTATTTGTTTAATTAAGGGTGTAAGCGATTTAGGGTTTTAATTTAAATAAAAATAAGATAGGCGGCGCACTAGTTGGCCGAATATTGGTAGCTACCAATATAGATCTTAATATTAATATTATCTCTCTCTCATTTATTACTCTATTTAAATTAAAAATATTTAAATATCATTTGTTAACAAATATGCTTGATGTTACATTGATATAAAAATCAATTAGGGTATAATTATAAAATTAGTTTTAATCATCCCATGCATATAAACTAAGTAAAATATAATCATAAAATTAATTTGAAATCATATGATGGCTCAAACCAACATAATTGTTCATTTATTGACAAGTGACTAATGTGTGATAATATTTTTATAAAAATTTCATTTTGTTCCACATAAATAAAAATTGAATGATAAAAGTCCAATATTTTTAGAATGATTATGTTGTTAAATGCACATTTTGTTAAAGTTGAGGAGGTAATGCGTAGCATACTCAAAGTATTTCAACTTCTCTGGTGAAATATTCCATTGGAAGATAGAATGAGGGAGTATTCAAGTGCGTTTAGTAAAGATTAAGTGATCGTTCTATACATTCGCAATAATTGAGGGGCAAAAGGCACATAATCCTAGCAAAGAATATAAAAATAAAATTTGAAAACAAAACCGAAAAATAGGCCCTAAAATTTTGCCGAGTTGTGGCGTTAGAATTTGCTTCCATTGTGTGTGCATTTTCAAATTATAGAAGCAGCATCAATGCCGGAAAAGGTCATCGATAAGACAATCCAAAAATTTATATCCTTAATTAAATCCCGTAATTTAATTTTTCACTTGAATTTGTTATCTCATGTTAACTTTAACTTTGTACCGCCAGTATCAGATTGCAGGTCTCTACTCTTCAGGCAACAAGCGCGTGTGGTTAAAAACTTAAAATTAATTTCGAACATGAATATGCTTTAAGCTCCACAATGAAGGGAAATTATTGCGGGAGTGGTTGACAGTTGACGCCACACATGAGAGTTTTGCAAACTGAAGTAAATTCTTTTCCGAAGGCGACAAAAAAGCAACTCCGGGGATTTCTATGGTCCCGTAATTGTTGTTCTAACTTATCATCCAGCAGTTATTTTTTAATCATTTATGTTAGTTTAATTTGACCATCACCTTCGAACAATTATGAAGTAAAGAACCGTGATTTTTTCATAACAAACCATCTTCGTCTAAAATTAAATTATAAAATAAAAATCATTACACTTCTAAATTTAACGACCAAATTAACCTTATTAATTTTAAAAAATTAAAAACCTAATATTAAACTCTAATTCAATTAGAAGAAAATCAAAGAAAATAAATCCTAGGAAACGAATGAAATCGGAAGAAAATCAAAGAAAACTCGTTGCAACATCAATATTATTTTGATAACTTTGTCCGGGTTTTCCAGAAATACAGACCATCCAGCAAATTCCTCCAATAATTGACTTTTTCTGTGAATTAATTTACTCCACGGCCATTAAAATTTCAAATTGTGGTACCAAGTTTCCTAGATATTTTTCTTAGCACTAACCAACCAGTCTTGGCTTTTTCAGTGATGGCGGCCTATCCGCCATTTCACACGGAAAATAAATATATGCGTAAGACTTTAGAAATTGGCCAACTTCTCGACTTGTAGATCTTCTGTTTTGCTGCATATTTTTTAATGAACAAAAGGAAAAAATAAATCAATCTGAGAAACATAAGTAAGAGCTGCCATTTGATCCTTAAACAAAAAGTTGCCAAAAAAACCGATAAATATTTCAAGATAATATTGATGTTATAATGAATTTTCTCTTATGTTCTTCTAATTGAATTCACCTTTCAGGGTTTATTTTTTTCTGGTTAAATTAGGGTTTAATATTAGGAAAAGAGGGTTTTAATTTTCTAAAATTAATAAAATTAATTTGATCATTGAGTTTTAGAAGAGTAATAATTTTTATTTTATTTTTCATAATTTAATTTTAAAAATGATGGTTCCTTATAAGAATAGTGATTCTTCACTTTATGATGGTTTGAATATGAGGATTAAATCAAATTGATATGAACAGCCAAAAAGTGGGTATACAACGATAAGTTAGAACAATTGGTACAGGATCGTAAAAAACCCCAAATAACTAATATATGAAGAGTTTTTCTTATATATACATCATGCGCATATCAATATATATTTGTATTTTTATTTTATATCTTCCACAAACTATCCAAGCTCATGAGGAGCAATATCCTTCTAAAAATAGATATCATTATATATATGTATATATTATATTTATTTATATCTGTACTACATAAAATGCGTTTATTTCCTTTTTAGTATGTTTTAGAGTAGTGTTTCTAAAATACCCTCATTGTTATTTTTTAATTATCATAAATATTTAAGTAGTTACCTTTTCTCTTTTTTAATATTTTTTTTCTCTTCAATTTTTACTTTTTCCTTTTTCCTTTTTTTTTACTTATCACTAGCATTTAAATAAATGCATTTAAAATATTGAAAATATAGTAACATTACAGTAAATGAGTATCTACGAAATTTTAGTACACGCATCGAGTATGCTAAAATTACTAGTTTATACATAAAGAACACCTATCCCCTTTTGATATATTTTTTGATGATCATGTTAAAATATCCTTATATTATATTTTAAAATTCATAACTATTAAAGAAATTTTCTCTCCATGGTTTATCCTTTTTTATTTTTCATTTTATCTTAATCTTTCTCCTTTTACTTATTATAAAAAATATTAATAAATACATTGAAGATATAAAAAATTATAATAACATATAAAAAAAAGTAAATGAATGCTAGCCCTATTTATTTTATACGCAAAATTTTAGCATGCGATCAAACGTGCTAAAATTACTCATTAAATTATGTGCATGATATAATTTATGGTATTAAAAGAATACAAATTTATACGTGTGTCAATATTAGAATCTAAATTTCTCTATTAAAAAAATACAAATTTATACGTGTGTCAATATTAGAATCAAAATTTCTCTATTTCAATAGAGAAGAACTAACGTTACTACCACCTTAAACATTTCAAGCAGCATAAATACTTTTATTTTAGTTCTCCTTTGCCCTAAACAAATTCTGCAAATTATTTATTAGTCACCAAATCGATGAAAAGGTTGCTCCCCACTCCCCCATGCCCCTAAAAATGGCGTGCAATAGTTATAAATTTCTTGTGAAGCACTCCAAACAGAGCCGTATCTTATGGCTTTTAAATGTGGTGATGTAGACTACTTGTGAGGGCGTCACCTAATTACTCGTTGAGGAAATCTAATGTACTACGTTAATGCAATGGAAGTCTAAGTCAAACCAAATTTAGCTTTCTTAATTACGAGTATCTCTTAAGTTAGGGACAGACATTGTTGGGAGAAAGACCATGAAAAGGTGAGGCACGATGGGGAGAGACAATTAAGCCTTATTACATTAGTGTTAGCTCTTTTTATTAATTAGGATTCTCTACATGTTGCTGTCTTTAAGGTTTTTCTACAGTTATGGAATTAATACTATTGAAGGGCAAAAATTGAAAAAAGAGTAGAATAAACTTTACCCTTGAACTATATCTATTTTTTAAACTACATATAGACCGGTAGTTATAGCAAAAAGAGACACCTAGTGAATGTGTGGTTATGATTAAAAAAGAGAATTGTAAGATTTCTCTTCGTATAAGAAATTTCTTTTTTCCCTCCATACCGCAGTCTGTGATTTAACTCAACTTCTTCACCATTTTCTAAAATAATGAGTTATCATCGTTGAGAAAGTGAAATGATTAAAAGGATAATTGGATGAGTTTATAAACTTCTTAAATATTTTATAAAACGTTCAAGAACTTATAGTATATTTTAAAAAAATTAATATTTTTTCTCAAAGGAGTTTATAGAATTGTGAAATAAGATGTTATGTGTTCTTACAATTTCTTTTTAAAAAGAAATAAAATCATTTTAATTTATTTTCAACATCTTAAGAAACTCATTTAATTTTAATTATAAAACTATAATTACCAACATCTTATAAGTTTCAAGATTATATTTTATCTAAACAATTTAATGACTTATTTTAAAAATAAGATGTAGTATTTTATAAGTTTCAAAAACATCTTATAAGATATGTGTGTGTGTGCATGCGTGCGTAGGAGCTTACGAAATATTTTAAATAAACTTAGTCAAACACCATCTAAACTCACTTAAACAATAAGAGGGTGTTTGGATAAACTTATAAATTTCTCAAAATGTTTATAAAATATTTGAAAGCTTATAAAATGTTATTGTAAAATTTTTTGGGAAAGACCTTATATTATATAAAATTTTAGGATATTGCAAGTCTTTCTTTTTTTTTTCAAAAAAAAAAAAAGTGGGAAGTTCCCAATTTATTTTTAAGACATAACAAACTCCTTTAATTTAAACTATATTAATTACAAAAATTGGTAATATTAACATCTTATATACAAAATCCAATATCTTTTTATTTAAAAATTTTAAAAATTTATTCTTAAAATAAAATTTAGCATCTTATACGTTTCAAATGAATGTTACAAATCATTGAAACATATAAAATATATTAATTAAGTTTAACCAAATACTTATAGGCCAAACTCATATGTAATATGAATAAATCGATAAAAACGCACAAAAAGTATTCCAACCAAAATTATTCAACAATCAAATTGAACTACAAACGAGTGAATAATATTAAAAACGAAGAGTCGAACACTTAAGGTAATGAATATATTGAGGGGGGGGGGAAACACGGAGGAAAGGGGATTTTTATGGGGAGTGTGTAGGAGCCATTTAAATCTGCTGAAATACTATTACGCTCTAATCAATAGATTAGTGGGTCGATTATGCATAGCAATTGATGGGTTTATTATAATAAATTCGTGTCGGTGAGGGATTTAGAAATATTTAATTATTGGAACATTTTCAAACCAGGGACATTTTGATCCATCAACACTATATTGACTTGTCATTTATTAATAACAACTAACTAATTGAGTGACATATAAATAATATGTTAACTATGGTTGAAGGGCAAAGTGTATCAATTTTACCCAAATAAAAAATCATGATGGAGAAATAAGAATTTTATGACATATATTTGGTTGGGTAGTTGGAGCACTTTTTTTGGATTATGAGTTGCTATCTAGCACGATAGTTACACAATTTACATAATGAGAATTTGTCAAATCTCCATAAGTACTTCTGCAGGCAAAAATATTTTCAAAATGATTCAATGTCTGGTGGAATTTTTCTAGAGGTCTCTTGTCAATTGATGGTGTATGGAAAACACTTACAAAAATTATGCAAATAAAACTAAAAATAAGTAATGATGATAATTAAATTCATTGCTAAATATATAGGTCCAACAAGGTTTTATGTCTTTATCTATCTAATGGAAGTTTTATTTTTACTAATAATTTTAGCTCGCTTTTATGTGTATATTGAAATTCTTATAGTTTGAAGTAGTTTATATTCATTTACTTTTTATATAATATTATGATTATTTAATTATTTCAACATACTTTTTTGTATTTTAGGACAGATCAAATGAAAGAAAAGTTAAGGTAAAGTAAAATACTTAAAGAAAAATAAAAAAATTAAAAAAAAAAGTTAGATAGGGAGAAAAGAAAAACCACTTTGTGTTGGATTTGAAGGTGGGGTGAATTTTGTTAATTCATTTGAAAACATGCTGTTAAGGCACTGATGTTGTACATATAATATAATATAGACAAAATTGAATATTATTACAACATTCAATAGAAGGTATATGACAACCATTTCCATATATGATGTCAATGATGATGACAAAATTTACCCTTAACTATGGAGGCTCATCCCATTGGTAGAGAATTGTTTTTTAACAAAAAGATATGCCAAAAGATGATAGATAATATTTTATAATCTGTCTCAAAAATTTAAGTTGATTGTTAATTTAATTGTACAAACGAGGGGCCTCTTAAATTCTCCAATCTAGATGAGGCTAGAGGATCGATAATTTTATATCAACCATGTTCATATTTGATCATTTTAAAAATGAGATGTATTTAAATGTCATTATATTTTTATATTAAAAATCATATAAATGAGAGTAAGAGAAAATATAGTAAGAAAATAAAGAGAGAGTGTAAAAGTGGGTTGGGGAAATAATTTAAGAATGAAAATGTTTGTGAAAATAAGGAAGAAATTGATAGTTTTCTATTTTTATTTTCACAAGACAATAAAAATGAGAAGTGAAAACAAAACCAAACAAGCACTAATGAAACCTTAATGTGAATGAGTGTAAATTAAATATATATATATATATATATGATGGGGTTGAAAGTCATTTATAGTGAAAAAAATGGTGTTTGGGCTAATTCGACCAGGAAGATCGAATGATCCAATAGCGATATTTCTTGAAGTTTAAGATCTGCAACAACAGCAAATGTTAAACTAGCCGAGGTGCCCCTGGCGAAGGCATTCCGTCGTTCAAATCAGTTTTGGTCGAAGGAAGATAATCGAATAGAATAATAGGAGTTTATAGTGTATTTAGCATTACCTAGAGTGTGGCTGACAATGAGGTATTTATAGCCTTCTCCTGATGTGTAATATGTCAAGGGTGCCCCTATCAGATGTAGAGGGCTCTTATCCTTGCCTAGAAGTTATTGGTCATTTTTTATTCTGGTACTATTTCAGATGGCATTATCTTCTGCTTTTTAGAGTGAACAGTACTCTGGGTAGGCACCTCCCTGCCAAAGTTGGTGGCAGAGACTATATCGGCTGGCACGTGCCATTAATGTGGAGGCATGCTACTTGTCAGATCATTAAATGTGGCCAAAATATGGATCAATGTCGGAGTAAAGGATGGAGGTCGATAGAGGTCGAACAGATAAGGCAGTTGACCAGAGAAATGGTAGAACAGGCCAAGTGGTTTGAAGCCTCCAGCTGAATGCGGTCGAGAATAGTCTACTCAACCAAATGGTTGTGGTGGAATGATCCAGCCTAGCTGGGCCTAGAAGTGACGTTGGGCTATGCATGTTAAATGGACCTAGGCCTGTTGGGCTACCACACATCATGAGTCTCCCTCACCGCAGTCCTGATCAAGCTTGTCGACGAATAGGAGTAAGGAATAAATAACTGAATAATAATTTTGGTGGTTACGACAGTTTTATGGTGGTTATGCGCATTCAACCAGGGTTCTATCCACTTGACTGAGGTTTTTAAATATTTGACCTGAATTTTTGAATTCTTGAGCAAGGTTTTTAACAATTTTTGTGAATTTAATGTGCCAGTAACATCACAGAATACGAAGTACCAAGGGCGGCAGTGCAATTATTGCTGCTACTTGGATTCCCACATTTAAATGTCTATAAATATAAAGATGGATACATCCATTTACACTTTTGTTGAAATCATCTTTAGTCGAATCCTTGTCTGTCAAGCTCTCTAAATCCTTCACACACTTAGAGTTTTCAAGATTTCTGTTGTAAGTTCTTCTACCCATTTGAACTTTTCTCTCATTTTTTCTCTACGAAGATGTCTAGTGCCTCAGATAGCAAAAACACTAAGTCCGAGGGTGTAGCATTCTAGGGGAAAACTGAGGTTGATAGTGCGTCAGAGAGTATACACAAGAGTGATCCTAATAGTTCATTGAGCAACAGCTCAAACATTGAGAGGGTTGCCTTTGGGGATAAAGATGGTCCCAACGAAGCACCCGTATCTTGTGGTCGGTTATTCACGCCAGACTACTATACTGAAATAGTCTCCAAAATATCCCCAACAAACTTAGTGCGAATTAGGGAGATGTAGCATATCCCTAAAGAATATAAATTTTTAGTGCCTGGGGCTCGGGGTCGGATGCATCGACCTCCTAGGGGATACATAACGGTGTTTGAGTAGGGGTTGAGGTGTGGCCTTAGTTTTTCTTTAGCCCAAGCAACAGTTGACCTCTTGGTGGGTCTAAAGGTCTGCATAACCCAGCTGCTCCCCAACTATTTTGCTACCCTTTATAGCTTTGTTGTGTTGATGTATTTATTCAACCAGCCAGTATCCTTCGCCAACTTTTCCAATCTATTTCATTTACCAATGTCTTGAAAGTCGGGCAGTACAAAAGAGTTCAACTTCTACTATCTGACTCTGTGCCCGCGTCAAAAGTTCCTAGTAGCCCCTTCTTCCTCGTATGACCAAGAGTGGAAAAAATACTTTTTTTATGTTCGGGGATTGGGGGATTTTAACATTCCGAAAGGGTAGCGGAGAGGGCCTATGGAAATGTCGAAAAACTAAACACCTAGTTGGTCCAATACCTTCATCAAGGATCTGGTCAAATTTGGGCATATAGATGCCTCAATCTTGATCAAAGAGAAGTATCTGGTGTTGGCTGGCTTATCATCGGTTGAGCTCGACCTACCCCCGGGCGATCAACTAAGTAGAGATCTTCGTGAACTGTATTAACTTGTGGTTTTTGTTCTTTCTACTCAATTCTGAAATATTTTATTTTATCTTTGTTGGTAGACTGAGAAGAGATAATGGCTAGAAGTCGAGCAGAAGCTCAAGTCGAGGCCCTGAGGAATGAAGAGTGTCGTTGAGTGGCTGCTACTCGATAAGAGGCCACTATTGTAGAGCTAGTCGCTTTGACCTAATCGACCTCCACTCCCATGGTACCCCAATCGAACAAGCGCTTGAGACCCAATCTACTCGATGGGAAGAGCCTGTGTGAAGTAGCCCCAGAGGTTGGGGTAAAAAGCAGTTGCCGAGCAGGGAGGTTTGGTGCACAAGAGGACAGTAAGCAATAAGAGAAAGCAAAAGGTAGCGACAAGCTATGACTTATTTGGAAAATGTAGGGATAGGGTGCTTTTCCAACTTTCTCGGTTGCCATCACCTCGTTTTGGCACCGACCCAACATGGAAATGATTGACTCAACCTCTATTCTTCAAAGGGGAATTACAGGCGGCAATGCCTTAAAGTGGATAATCAATGGGCTTTTCTTAGCCGACTAGCTCAAACTTATGAACTTAAGTTAGGCCGATGCTTCTGGGCACTGGCCTACCATTGTAACATGGTAAGTATGAGGTTGACTATTTCTTGTCGAATTCGTTTTCCATAGTTGTGTTGTACATTAACACTCTTATGTTTCAGGTGGGCTAAATGGGGTATAACATCTTTCACCAATCAGAGTTGGCATTGGCGGATCAGGAGGAGCTACAAGGGAAAGGATGTGGGAACCTTCAAAGTCTAGCTCGAGTCCTCCCAACTTCAAGTTGACCAACTAACTAAACAGGTGACCGAGCTCAAGGAGTAGCTGAACTCCAAGGACTAGTAGCTCATTCAGGCAGTCGAGAAGAGGATTCATATGGACTCAATAATTAAAAAAGCTTACTTGGACCTACAGGTGAGCTATTCCTCTGGTCGGCGACAAGTCACGCAAAGGCCACCGAGGAGACACAGAAGGCCTTCACTCGACATCTCTCCAAAATGCGGTGGGAGGAGGCGGAGCAATTCATCTTGAGCGTATCCTTTCAAGATGCAAGCATAATTATGTCACTGGATGATGCTTGCGAGGCATTCCATAGGGCCATGAAGCAGCTCAAGTGCTTGGGTTATACTTTTTGGCCTGATGATAAGAACAAAATAAGCCATGCACTTAATGATAATCTACAATCTTATCCCGAATCAAAGAAGGGCGGGGTTGATCGGGCCAAGGAGAAGGACACCACGATCAACGTGCCCACTGAGCCCTTAACTAAAGCTTAAAAGAAGAAAGTTGAGATCGATGCGAGGTTGAAGAAGTTGACTAATGAGTTTGCTTTTGCTGAGGACCTTGCTATCCAGTTAAAGAAGGAGCAGGTCGACATGGCACAGTACGTGCTATGTTCGACTAACTTTATCATTGACATTGCAGGGCCTTCTCAACCACCCCTAGTCATTTCGCCTCTCACGTGCACATTGTCGGAGCTCAACGTAAACTGGATAGAGGGTGACCAGGTCGAATCCAGCCAAAGTTGACCTCAAAGCTTGCTACTGATTTTGTCTTTATTTCTTTTTTGTTTTTGTTTTTTATTTTATGATAGAATTGTAATGAACTTTTCAATGAATGAAAAATATTTTTCACATCTATTTTATAGAATGAATTTGATGCTTGTTGTTGAATGCAACTTTATTGTCGCGATAATATAGGGAATAGTTGACAACCTAATCAGTTATTAATACCATTATTCAGAAAATCCAACAACATTGTCGTCGATTTTACTTAACATTGATAGACACATGGTTTTGCCAAAGCGTATTTAGCAGTTTATTTTTCGCAACTGTGTGATTCTCATTGTTGTTTGGTCGACCTATTGATCGACTACGGGATCAATTATATAATTTTGGCCAAAAAACTAAGTTTGTAACATGTAGATATTTTATGTCAACTGCAGGGTCGACTTTAAATTGATTGGACAGTGCAAAATTATTTCTTTATCGACTATAGGGTCAACGTGAGATTAGCAGCATGAGACTGCTTACTTGTCGACTATGGGGTTGATAAAGATTTTGTGAGGCAACAGGAGCTGCTTATTGTCGATTGCGGGATTGACCAGGATGTTGAGCAATAGTGCGGGGCTGCTTATTCATTGACTATGGGGTCAACTAGGTACTTAAGTGGTAGCATGGGGTTTCTTATTTGATGACTATGGGGTCGATACGAACTTGAATAGATGTAGGGTAGATATGGCTGTGAAAGTACAAGCCAATTACGACAGTGACAATACAAGCTAATGATGGCAGTGTTGCTGAAACTTTATTCATATCTCGAAATATGAGAATGATTACAATACAATTTTTAGATGTAAAATTTCCTCAGATTGATGGCATTCCATGGGCAAGGGAGTTCATCCCTATCCATATTAGCAAGTCTGTAAGCATTATACTTTGACACTTTGACAATGGCATAAGGTCTTTCCCATTTCAGGTTGAGCTTACCAACGTTCTTGGAGACTTCCACCTTTTTGAGAACAAGATCTTTGACCTTAAAATGGCATGACTTGACCCCTTTGTTATAGTTTTCAGCCATCCTTAACTTGTAGTGCTATATAGTATTGTCCATTTCCTGCCCGCATTCGTCGATAGTCTCCAAGTCAAGCTTTCTCTCTGATGTGTTTCTAAGTGGGTAGAAGTAAATGACTCGAGCCATGTATTGAATGAGCTTTAAGGGAATAACTGCTTCGAACCTGTAGATCAAACTATAAGGGTTGTGACCTGTGGCTATTTGGGGTGTTGTCCTATCTGCCCAAAGCACTCCGAGGAGGTCGTCTGCCCAATTCAAGCCAGTATCCTGTATCCTGGCTTTCAAATGGTCAAGAATCATTCTGTTTGTTACCTTTGTGTGGACGTTCAATTGGGGATTACCCACTAAAGTAAAGTGCTGGGTGATCTCCAAGGCTTCTCACCAATCTTTGTTACTTCTGCTTTAGAATTGAGTCCCATTATCTAAAATAAGGACCTTAGGTAGATCAAAATGGCAGATGATGTTTTTCTAGATAAAACTCTTAATGGCTACATTTGCTATCTTGGGAACAATCCCAACCTTGATCGATTTGGTAAAGTACTCGACCACTATGATAATGAATTTTCGTTGGCCTATCAACCTTAGTAGCGAACCCAAAATGTCAATCCCTCATTGGTCGAACGGTCGAGAAATTTGGACATTGACCATGGGCGTAGCAGGTTAATGCAACATGTTTGAATGGACTTGGCATGATGTACATTTTCAAGCAAAATTCACTGAGTCCTTCAATAGTGTCGGCCAAAAGTATCCGTACCTAATTACTTTATGTGCAAGGGATTTCCCCCCGAAGTAGTTGCCACATATGCCTACGTGGATATCCTCTAATACTTTGAGAGCTTGGTCGGGATCCAGGCACCTTGGGGGGGTTCTAGAGATCAACTTCTTATACAATTGACCATACTTGTCGAGCGCAAACTTCACAGCTTGTCCTCGAAGGCATCAAGCCTCATTTATGTCCTCACGGGTTGTTCTTTGACTTAAGTAGAGTTTGATTGGGTCCTGCTAAGAAGGAACTATCTCTCTAATGCTTGCTACTAAATTCTCCTCGAATGGTCTGATCGGCGATCAAAAATGTTATCTTCCTGTCTCTCGTGTCCTTGGTCGAGCTTGCAAATTTTGGCAGGGCGTTTGCCCGCTCATTCTTAGATCGAGGTACCTGGCTGAGGGTGAACCTTTTGAATAACTGCTAGAACCTTTTAACCTCCACCAAGTACTGGCTCATTGTTGAGTTTTTAGCTTCAAAATTTTCATCAACCTATTTGACCACAATCTGAGAGTCCGTAATCGCAACCAAGTGTTTGACACCCAAATCAAGCACCATGTTTATTCCAACAAAGAGGGCCTCATATTCTACCTCATTATTCGTGACTGTATAGTCTAATTTTATTGCAAAATCGTATTCCTTTGTTGCTGGGGATTGGAGAGCTATTTCTATTCCCTCTCCAAATGTGGTCAATGATCCATCGACAAGCAAAGTCCAAATCATAATGGCTTCATAATTCTTTTCGGGCAAGTCAACTCGCTCAGTGATGAAGTCGGTCAGAACTTATGCTTTGATAACTATTCTTGGCTGGAAGGTAATATCAAATTCTCCCAACTTGATGGACCATTTGGTTAGCCTTCTAGACGTGTTAGGTTTTGACAAAATTTATTTCAGTGGCTGGTTGGTCAACACTATAATGGCATAGGACTGAAAGTATGGACTCAACTTTCGAGTTGCGGTGACCAGTGCCATGGCAAATTCTCGATATTCAAGTAATTATGCTCTAATCCTTGGAATGACTTACTACAATAATAGATTGGTCAATAGCTGCCAGCTCTTGTTGAGACCAAGATCGAGCTTATTGATGCTTTAGAGACCGCCAAGTATATCTGAAGTACCTCTCCCAGTTCAGGTTTGGCAAGCATAGGGGGTGAGGACAAGTACTGCTTCAACTCGACCAGCGCCTGATCACATTGTTCATTCCACTGAAAACCTGACTTCTTGGCATTTCTGAGAATTTTGAAGAAAGGTAAACTTTTGTCTGCCAATCTTGAAATGAATTTACCTAAGGTAATAATTCTTCCAACCAACCTCTAGACTTTTCTGACTATTCATGGGGGAGCGATGTCGAGGATGGCCTGAATTTTCTGTGGATTGGCCTCAATATCTCGCTGATGACCAAGTAGCCCAGAAATTTATCCCTGTGGAATCTGAAGGTACTTTTGTTTGGATTTAGCTTTAGATCAAATGCTCTCAAAATTGCAAAAGTATGATTGAAGTCGAGCAAGTGGTCTTGGGCCTTTTCCAACTTTACAATCATGTTGTCGATGTAGACCTTCATCGACTTGCTATTTTCATTTTTAAACATTAAGTTGACCAGTCTTTGATAAGTTGCTCCAGCATTTTTCAGTCCAAAAAATATGACCAAGAGGCAATAGACCCTATTGGGAATAACAAAAATTTTTTTATCTATATTCTCGAAAGCCATGAAAATTTGACGGTAGCCTTGAAACACATCCATCAGGTTTAATAACTCACAACCAGCAGTTGATCAACTAATAAATCTATTCGAGGTAAAGGGTAAGGATCTTTAGGGCATGCTTTATCTAAATATGTAAAATTGTTATATATTTGCCATTGTCCCTCATTTTTTAAGACGAGTATAATATTACAAAGCTAATAAAGATATTGAATTTCTACAATATAATTTGCATCTAGGAGTTTCCTAACCTCTTCCTCGATGATCTGAGTCCTCTTGATATTGAACATCCTAGTCTTCTATTTGATCGATTTGTATGAGGAGTCGACGTTAAGACGATGCATGATCATGTTGGGGTCGATTCTCTGGAGGTCGGTTGCTTTCCATACAAAGACGTTAATGTTTCTTCTTAGGAAATTGACCATAAGGTATTCTAGGTGGGGGCCCAAGTTTGTCTTGATGCGAGTTGTTTTGTCGGGGTTTTCTTGCTCCAGCTTGATAGTTTTAAATTCCCCGATAGGTTCCACCCCGGTATCCTCCAACTTTATCTTCTTATTTGCTTGGGTCTCCTTGGGTTTCATTACATAGGCCTCCCCTAAGGTCTTCAATTATGGTCAAGTTTTCTGCTTGCCTGACTCGATCGAGATGTTGTAACACCTCCTTGATATTGCACAATAGTTCCCCTGTGCCTGATGGGGTCGAAAATTTGATCTTCATGTAGTAGGTCGACACAATAGCATGAAAATCATTTAAGGATGATCGACTAATGATAATGTTATAAGTAAATAGCGCATCAACCACCAGATAGTTAACCATCAAAGTCCTTCTTTAGGGTGCCTCCCCAAATGACATCGATAGGCTGATGGATCATTCTGGAATGATTTCTAACCCCCTAAATCCAACCAAAGGGGTTTACACAAGCTTAAACTTCAGCTGGCCTATGTTCATTCTTTTGAAGGTGGAGAGGAAAATAATGTTAGTCAAGTTGCCATTATTGACTAGGACTTTCTGCACTTCAAAGTTGGTAATCTCAACAGAGACCACCATAGGACAATCAACTTTGTGGTCGACATTTTTTCCCTCAAGGTGGGCCAAGTCGCTATCAGTGAATGAAATGGGCTCTGCACTCATTGATAAGTGGAATGTTATTTCGACGAGTGAGGCTTTTGTCGACTCTAGCCTCTTCTGAGTTTGCTTTCTAGCTGACTTTGAGTCCCCTTCAATGGGACCTCCTACGATCATGTCAATCGCCCCTTGAATAAGTGAGCGATCCCCGTGGGTGGATTTATTTCCTTTGTCCTCTCTCCTAGGGCTAACTATATTTCTCTACAGGGAGTCCTATCAATTTTACCCCCTTCGACCTGTATATCCACGGCTATATATTTTTTTAGATGGTCCTGTTTGATGAGCCTCTCAATCTCGTCTTGGAGGTTGAAGCATTCATCAATGTCATTCCCCTTCTATTTGTGGAAGTGGTAGTACTTATTCGATTTTTTTATCACTTCAGTCTCTGTTAGTTTTCTTGGTTTTTTGAGGAGATTGTCATGTTGAATGGTATACAGGACCTTTCTTCTTGGAATGTTTAAAGGTGTGTAGTCATGGAAACATTTTATTGGAGATCAACCTCTTTCTCTATATTTTTGGTCGTCTCTCTCTTTCTTTTTTTTGTCGATCTCAAAGGATTCAAACTTAAGCTTGTTTATCTTCTCCTGGGTTATGTACCTTTCCACCAGGTTGAGTAGTTCCTTCATCGACCTGGGTCTGTCACGCACTAATACATTGGCGTATTCCTTATGTTTGAGCCCCAGGAACATCATATCAATTAGGAACTTGATCCTGGGGTTGTTTATTTTGAGAACTTTCATGTTGAACCCGTGAAGAAGTCACAGAGGGACTCCCTTCATTCTGCTTGATAGTATAGAGGTGGGTGTGAAGGAGTTATGCCTTTCTTCGGCTGGTGAACTGGTGCAAAAACTTATCACAAAGCTAATCATAGGAGTATATCAATGAGAGCTCCAGCTTCACAAACCAATCAAGCGCAATGTCCTGGAAAATGGTCACCAGCATCTTGGCATGAATATACTTATTGTGCCCGTGCTGCTGCATCATATGCTCAAATTACATCAATTGCTCATTGGGATCTATTGAGTCGTCATATCTCGATAGTCCGGTTAGGAATTTGGTGTCGACAGCAATATGCTCATCGATAATTTTCTAGATGAATGAAGAGCCTTTTTCTTGATGAGACCTCTGAGGGCCCTCTGCATTTGGCACTCTCTCAGTATTTCTCCTTGAGATCTTGTCGATGCATCTATTTAATTATTGAACTTGGTAGGAAAACTCTTCCTACTTCTCTCAATCAGCTTAGGTGGTGTTTTGATCAAAATAGGGTCTCATGCACTCAGCTTTATCGCATTGTCGGGCTCAAATGGGTGGGGCCATGAGGTTTGCGGATTCTTCCATTTCTTCATGGTGGTCACGTCGGAGCATTTGACCTTATCACGTTGTGGGGCTTGATTAGGTCAAACGTGACGATCAATAGAGTCAGCGATTTCCTCCCTTAACTCTGGTCGTCCGCTCTTTCCCTGGGGGCATCTAGGACTGGCTTTATGTCTGGTTGGTGACCTCCTGGACTCTTGGCGATGACGGCAATCCTTGGGAGATCTTTTTTTTGGTGGAGATGGTTGTGGAGTGGCATTGCTAGCTGGGACTAGTACAGTAGTGTGCCTGTTTAATGCGATAGAGAGCTGGGCAGAAATTTGATCATAGATTTGCTTGCTTATTAATTGCATTAACTGGGGCATAGTCAATGTCACAACTTGCTCCTGGGAGGCGTTAGGGCCTAGAGCATGTGAAACTTATGGGGGCAGAGGGGGAGGTGGAGATGTAGACCTCCTGTTCTCTTCTCTTTCAGATGCAATTTTACGTGTGTTCACCTTTTTTGCGTTGCAATCTCAAGGTTTCCCACAAACGATGCCAAAATAATGAGGTTGAAAGTTGTTTATAGTGAAAAAGGTGGTGTTTGGGCTAATTCGATCAAGGAGGTCAAATGATCCAATGGCAATATTTCTCGAGGTTTGAGATTTGCAATAACAACAAACGTTAAACTAGCTAAGGTGCCCCTGGCGAAGACGCTCTGACGCTTAAATTAGTTTGGTCGAAGGAAAATAATCAAACAAATATTGGAGTTTATATTGTATTTGGCATTACTTGGAGTGTGGTTGACAATGAGATATTTATAGCCTTTTTCTGATGCATAATATGTTAAGGCTGCCCCTATCAGGTGTAGAGGGCTCTTGTCCTTATCTGGGGATTATTGGTCATTTTCGATCTTAGTATTATTCTAGGTGGCATCATTTCTTGCTTTTTAGGGTGACCAATACTTTGGGTAAGCGCCTTCCTACTAAAGTTGGTGGCAGAGATTGTACTAGCTGGCACATGTCATTAATGCGGAGGCATGCTGCTTGTCAGATTATTAAATGTGGCCATGATATAAATCAGTGTTGGAGTGAAGATGGAGGTCGATAAAGGTCGAACAGACAGGGCAGTCGACCAGAGAGATGGTTGAATAGACCGAGTGGCTTAAAACCTCCAGCTGAATGGGGTCAAGAACAGTCCACTCGACCAGACGGTTGTGGTCGATTGGTCTAGCCTAACTGGACCCTAAAGTGACGTTAGACCATGCATGTTAAATAGGTCTGAGCCTATTGGACTACCCTACATCAATATATATATATATATATATACATATATATATAAATGTAACAGCAAATATTATCAAGTAAAGAGAGTAAAATTAATTAGGATAACCATATTAAAATGCAACACAATTGTTCCTTAATTTATTCTCCACCAATATATGGACACATTATTATTATTATTATTATTGTTGTTGTTGTTGTTGTTTGAAATATATGAACATATTATACAATCAGCTGTAGCGATTAATAAAACAGTTCCATATTTTTCTCTGCGTAATGAACTAATTACTTTTGATTTTCTTTTCAGTTAAAAAAATAATAAGAATAAGAATAAGAAACGGCGGTGCTGATTTCACAACTTCTTTCAGTCTTTCATCATGAATTGATTAGCCGTCGGTACAAATGTTTATTCAGGGATTTGTTGGAGAAAGGCAGCCATATCATCCGTCAGTCGCTAGTGATTCTATTAATTTAATTTGTCGCAAGCCATTGAGACTGCCCCATTTTTATTTTTTTTTATTTTTTCCGGACTATTATTTAATATTTGATTATATTTTTTTAAAATAATATTATTTTTAAGAAATATAATCATACATATCTTTATTTTTTTCAAAAATATTTTTAATATATACATACATATATTATATATATTATATATTTTTTTATTATTCTAATATTAAAAAAATTACTCAATTCTATTTTTATTCCAAAAACTCAACAAAAAAAAATATTGATTTGACTGCTGCAGTAAAAAAAATATATCCCCCAAAACATAAATAAATATATCAAAAAACAACTTTTATATTCTCTAATAATTTATTCTCTCAAAACACATAATAAAATCACATAAAAAACATGACCAAACATTTATTTTTAGATATTTTAGACAAAATTTTGAAACTTTTTTGAGTTCTGATTGATTATGTTTTTATTTTTAGTATCTTGAACTTATTTTTATTTTAGGTATTAAATTGTAAAAAAATAAAATGTAAATAAATTAGTAGCATGGAAGGTTTTGAAAAAATATTAACTTGAAATTATTAGAATCTAATTTATTGTAGGCATCTTTTTATATATATATATATATATATATTATGTTGATAAGTTAAATTATGTTCACTTTATTTGACTCCTATTATCTCAAGAGCATAAAAAATTTATTATTTAATCATTAGTTAGTAAATTTTAACTATTAGATATTTTTATTTTTGAAATCATTATTATAAGTATGATAACCAAAAAATTAGATTTTTATTGTAAACGAAACAAATAAGAGTTATTTGTATTTTTAAAATAGTTTAAACTTAGAAAAGATGTGGTTTTAAAGCATAAAAATAGGAAAGTATTAAATTTTTATTCGTTCAATACTAATTCTTCCATATCTCCCTTGCTAGAAGCAATTTTGATTTCATTAATAACTAGTAAGGTCAGATAATACGATGAGAATAGTTGATGTATCATAATCCATACACAGATCTAGCAATAATAAAAACTATAGCAAAGTGATACTATAAATATATTTAACTTTTATATAAATTTTGTTAATATTTGAGAGATAAAAATAAAAAATCTAAATTAGGATGGGATTTTGGATTTAAAAATTAAAACAACAAAAAAAGCATTTTGTGAAATAAAGTATAGTCCAAACACCATAGAAAAGCAAGAAATTTAATAGAGAGAGAGAGTCTGTAATTGTCGGACGGATATCATTGCCTTTGAGGTCTAAGCACTCCTTCGGATATTGTTCTCAAATGTTTGAGGGGCAGGCTCCAGATTTTCATGCTTTGGTCCTATTGGAGCCCAACTCAAAGCCGAATTACCAGTGACTTTACCACAGCTTGAGGAACTACATGCGGTGTCGTTTACGGATTTATTCAAGCAACAAAATGTCCCTCTCTGTTTCGGCAAAGCCATAAAAATATGAAGCGGTTTGTTTTGAGGAGCAACAAAACAACACTGTCATTGTGTTGCCCATTCAAATTTCAAAGCACCTTAAAAGTTAAAATAAGTAATCATATTTCGGGGAACAACCCAACTTTTTCACATTACTTTTTGGCTACCTGCAAGAATGAATTTGGCTCTTTCACACTCATCAATTTGTTTTGTTTTTTGAAGTTTTTAAATTTTAACGACCTCATCAATTGTACGTTAATTTTATTGATGTGTATGTAGCCACAATTGCATCCATGGTGATGATTCGAAGCTTAGGTTTTGATTGTAAATTGTAGTTGATAAATAGTTGATGTGAACATATATTTCTTTGAGCCATAAAATTAATAGCGCGGTTCGATAAATTTAATAGATCTGTTTCTTACTTGAAATAGATCGTCTTATTGTATATGAGTTGTTGATATGGCAGGCGAGCCAAATGTCTGCCTTGATTGGTCTGGTCAGATCGATCTATGAGGTTAACTAGATACCTGTATAAAAAAAATTAAAAAAATATATAAAATAATCCACTTTATTTGAAAATTAATTATTCCAAATATAAACGGCATCTTAACATCCTAATGTTGAGGTACATTCTCATTACTTTTTCAAAAAACTCTCCCTCTTTTTTATATAATTTTTGGGGGTTCTCCTCCCTCAATGAGCGAACCTTGGTTTTCAATTTAAATAAAAGGAATTTTCATTAAAAGGGGTCACAACGCTGTTGACGTACTTTTTGCAAGTTTTTTTGTCGTGGATAAAAAGATTTTTTTTGGTGCAGGATGTTTGATAGCATCAATAATATAAAGATTATTGTGAAAGTTTAAAAGTTTACAATTATAGAATTGCTAATATTTATATTGTTGTATAGATGTTTAATCTTACACATGTTAAAAGGGTATAGACAAATCTAGTAGGATGAACAAAGTATTCAAAGGTATGATTTATTTAAGAATGGATAAGTATTCATAGGTATGATTTATTCATTTATTATTCTGATTGTAGTTGAGTTTGACTTAGATGAATTTTAACTGAATTAAATACGAATTCAATTTGAATATTTGAATATTTATATATATATATTATCATTTTTTAATTAATTAAATTTAGTTCAAGCAAATATTAATCTTATTAAATAATTGTACAAATTTCTTCTTGTCTGACATGATAAAATAATTTAAAATGTACAAATTCTAAAATACATTTAAAAACAACGTTATTCTAATGATTCAATTAAAAATTGGTAGATCAAATATTTTTTTGAATAAAATATTACAAAAAAACCCAAGGTCATCATTATTATATTGCAATTCTTGAATTAAACTCTGTAATTCTATGCCAGGCTATCTTCACATCAGGACCTTCATCATTGTAACAGCATAATTGGTTAGTCCAAATATAATGATATATTTATGTACAATATACAAAGTGAACATGATTTTAAGTCATAATTTAAAAATTATTGGATTTACATTTCAATTATGTTAAAAACGAGTCAACTAATTAATACAAGTAAAGCTATTACACATAGAAATATATATTTTTGTTATATAAATATAAATATATATGGTACAATTTAATTTTCATTATTCATTATATTGAAGCTAATGAATTATTTTATTTGCAGAGTTTTCTTTTATATCACTTATATATATATATTTTATTTATACATACGCACGTATATTAAAAGCTCGTTCAAGTCTAAACTCATTATCTTTCATACTATGTCGAAGATTTATGCAATAAATTGTGTATGTATGTACATGTATGCATGACTTTTAGTTGCTTCAGAAACTTGCCGCGGAAGCATCTCAAGCTATATGCTTCCACAAGTATCAATTGCAGCTTCTAAGGGAACTGTTCCTTTTTTTTTTTTTTTTTCTTTTAAAAAGGTATGAATGCTTGAAGGAAGAGCAATGTTGCCAAAATGCCAAGATTGCAGCTTTCCTCCTTTATTCTACTTCAACCGGTATAGATATAGGCCTTTTTTCTTTCCTCCTCCTCCTCCTCCTCCCTCTATTTCTAGTTGAATGAAGTAATGGGGTTTATATACTATCATCAAAGGGAAATTAATTGTGCGTAACGGAGGGGAACTAAAAAATTTAATTTTAGGGATTTTGAGATTAAATTTTTATAAAATATGTATTATTTTTGGGAGAGAAAAAATTTAAATTTTAATATATATATATAACACTATATATGGATTCAAAACGAGACAGTTGTCCCTATCAATCTCATCCTTGCTTTGTCTACAAATAAGATGAATAATCATGATTAAAAATCTAGAAAAGTATTCACGTTTTTAGTATATATAATAATATAATTATCAACCCAAAACTCTGGAGTTTTAAGATTGTTATATTATTTGTCTTTAACCCAAAACTCGGGTTAGATATGAGAATAAGACTAACTCCAATGAGCCAACCCGCTTAAACATAATTTAGAGGGAAGTATTAGTGTAGAGGGTGCTCAAGGATTAGAGATTTTGAATTTTTTTTTTCCCTTTTTGGCTTTTTGATCGAGTAGATTTTGAATGTTTGTGGAGTAAAAATGTTGAAGCAAAATAATTTGAAGTGGAAGTGTGGGTAAACTTATTTAATAAATGTTATAAAGATACTTCTGAAGTTTATAAGATATTATATTGTATTTTAAAAATAACTTTTAAATTATTTAGATAACATAAAATTTTAAAGCTTATGGAATATCATTAATGACGATTTTGTAATTAATTTGATTAAAATTAAAGGAATTTATTAATATTAAACAAATTTAGAAATTCCTTTGAATGTTTGAAGAGATTATAAAATCTTCACTTTTTATTTTGGGAGTTTATAAGATCTTTTATTAAAAAATTGATCAAATAGATTTTTGCATTTTATAAATTTTCAAATATTTTATAAAATATTTTTAAGAGTTTTATCTCCGGTTGTGTGTTTCATGGATATATCTTATAAAATTTTGAATATTTAATAGATATACGTTGAGAGTGTAAAATATTTATAAAAATAATTAATTAAAAATTAAATATACTTAAAAAATATCTTATATCATTTATACCACGTTGGTTGTTTCTTTCAACGCTAAATTCATGGTTAGTGCCTATCCCTTCCCTCTTTTGTCATGATTAGTTCTAACTCCATAGGCGAAAAATTCTCAAATTTTCATTCTTTACAAACTGTCAATTGTCTAATCATGACTGGGATATGGATAAACTTGTCAATCGTGACACCGGCTCAAATTAACACCTACTGAGGGATTTCCCCAAGTACCAAATTACAAATCTATAAAGGAGGGATAAATTATTAATTTTATAAAGATATATTGTCGACCCCTTTTAAATATAAATTTATTTGTTTCCGAAAGAAGATTTGACATTGTTGCCTCAAGTCAGACGTAGATTTGATTCATACAATATGTTAAAAAATATTTACCATTCAAAAACAAAAAAGAAAGAATTTTCATATTAAGAAACAATGAATGCGTGGAATGTTTTAATAAGACAACCATATTTAATTTCTCGATCGCAATTATCACTATTATAAAGGTGGTCTAATTTTTGTTAGACAACACCAATTACGCAGTTAGAATATGCTCCTGCTTTGACCTTCTCTTTTATTTTTTAATGCTTTTTTAAAATTTTTATACATACACAGTGAAAGTTCGTTAAGTTTGATTGTCTGACCCACATATATACATGATATATATAAAACTTGTGCTAATAGGCTAAAAGGCCACTTGACTTATTTTTTCAATTATCATTATTACTCTACATAAATAAATTATATGCAATAAAATTTAAATCCATTGACTCATTAATGCTAAAAAAAATGAACTCGATAAATTGAAATGCACATATTATAATGAACTTTACATTTTTACCCATTTACACAATTTGAATATTTTTTTTAACCTTACGTTTTATATACGAAATTTTTAAAATTTTAATCTTACATTTTATATACGAGATTTATATCAGTAGGTCAAGTAGCTACTTACGCACGTTTTAAAAATTTA
This sequence comes from Jacaranda copaia, assembly GCA_014898725.1. Lineage (NCBI taxonomy): Eukaryota > Viridiplantae > Streptophyta > Magnoliopsida > Lamiales > Bignoniaceae > Jacaranda > Jacaranda copaia. The sequence goes on from JACGDI010005394.1 coordinate 1,608,333, forward strand.
GAACTTAAAATTTTATTATTGATCCATCCTAACAAGTCCTTTTTTTATAATAAAATAAAGATGAGGAGATAATTAGCATAATACTTTTTTTTATGTGACTGTTTTAAGTCATGATTATTATTCAAGAAACAAATTCATCATTGCGGTCCTCCAAAATAGAGAAAATTAATTCATAAATTATTACTACAAATGAGTTTCAATTTTCAATTGAAAATTAAAGGTCATTTTTACCGGTCCGATGTATCCGAGTCCCACAGACCCGTCCTTTCGCGTGCGTTATCCGCAATAGGCACCCAAGGGAAGCTTTCCCTTGCTAGGGGTGCACTACGCACCGTGCTCACCCGTTACAGCCCAAAAAAGAATTAAAGATGCCATTTGTCCCTTAAACATGATTAACTCGTTAAATTATTAGTCTGAATTATTATTACGATAATGGCGGATTAGTTTAATGATGCACTTCTCTGCCTCGCCCTTTCGCCAGTCAACATGATCTGCGCAACTGTTTATGAACAGCAAAGCGCCTCTGCTAACTCCAATACTTTAACGTTTTCTTAATCTCACACTTCATTATTTGCTTGTGCCACTCCACTTTCTTTGGTCTGACAAAATTACCCTCTATTTTTGTGGGGAATTACCTTTGGGGTGGAGGAGTTTCGAATAACATCAATATTAAATGAATTTAAAATCTATTAAAAATAAATAATTTGAATGGATTTTCAAAGATTTAAAATTATTGTAACTTTAAAGTATTTGAACAATTCAAATGAATTATTATTACGAATCTAAAATTTTGATTTCAAATATTCTTTAATTTAAACACAATCTATGTTCAAAATTTTGTTTTTAATTGAATATTTAAATAATTTGTGTGGGGAAAGGTTTTTTGCTACAAGAAGTGAAGTAATTTGAATTCATGAACTGAGAGGCGAAAGAGTATTAAGAAAAATATGTGTACTCATTAGGTTAACAAGTAATAACATTAAGAAAAGATTGTATTATTAGTTTCAAATAAGAATTTGGATTTAATCTATTTAATTCATTTGAATTTTTAATTATATTCGATTATATTTTTAAAACTTCAATTAATAACTACTCTTGCTAGAGAAAAAGTATGAGAAGCAATAATTTTTATTCTAAATGCAAACATAAGACTCTTTATTTAAGTTTATGATTTAAAAATTTAAAATCATGGCATGGCTTTTACTCTTTTTTTTTTCACTTAATTCGATGAATATTACTCTTGAACCACTTTCCTAATTACTATTTTCAGTATCTTAATTTTATTTATTGGCTTAAACTAGCAAATGAAAGTTCATTCAATATAAAATATTAAAATATTTTATTGATTTAGAAAAGATATTATTTTTTTTCATATTTATTAAATTTCAATAACATATTACATACCATATTCCTTGCATCTCCTCCCCCCTCTATAAAATTTGCTCCAGCTGCTCCAATTATTTCTTTGACTATTCCCAATCTTTCCGGCTTCTGCAGAATTTCTTTTTTCAGTTCCATGAGGGTTTGTTGGTCTTTTCACTTAGTCGGCTGCTTTTACCCACTCTCAATCAGCTCAGGAAGCAATAAGCATACGCACAGACCCAGAGATAGTTGCAATTATTATTTTTATTTTCTTTAGAGAGAGAAACAAATAGAGAAAAAGCACATCAATTTG
>JACGDI010005394.1:1610107-1628247 GCA_014898725.1 Jacaranda copaia
GGGCGGGGCGGTTGGAAATATTAAGCTCATTTAGTTAGTGATATCCACGCACCAGGAATCTAATTTTAACCATGGAAGGTTCAAATTTGTAGATTTTGGAGATATTGCCCATTGCCCTATCGTTGTTGGCTATTGACCTATGTCACTTTGTCAAGCTCATCAGAATACTTACCATTGGACTTCATAAGCCTGCCTTATTAGAATGTTAAGGGTCACAGTCTTATCTTAGTGGCTTCAACTCTTGTTCTAGATCCTGGCCTCATGTGCAATAGAAGTAATTTCTAGTATGAAAGAAAATGGGAGAAGTTCTTTGTTTACCTAAGTGCTGGAAAATATAGGAGACAAGAATTTTCTGTTAAACACTTTTCTTGTAGGTCACTGTTTCCAAGTTCTAAGACTTGAAAAAGTTTGGAAGCAAGATTATCACATTGTTATTCTGTTTGTATTCGTGACTAATTTGCTGTTCTTTTTCAATGTCCATCAGAATCTGCTTTTGGATTCTGGTGGACTCTACTGAAAGAACTGAGGAGTTACTCATTATTAGTTGGTTATGGTTTATTAGATGTGGACAAAAGATAGGCTACAAGAATTTCAAGGGCACTGGGTGTATATGTAGCGTCTGGGGATTGGCTTGTCTTCAGTTCTAAATATAGGCTATAGCATTTTAGTGTGGAGAATTTTGAGTTTCTATAGCATAAGCAGACTAGCATCATTTTGAAGAATGTTGTCCTTAGCAAGGGTGGATTAGAACTAATGTTTCTGATATAGGTATGTTTTAGAGAAACTTCATGGGTGTCATGACATTATTTAGGTTAAATTTGAGGTTTTGTGAAGCCTTCATGTATGAAGTAGTACTTATGGGTTCAAACTATTTAATGTGGTTTTCTTTCTTGGCTGGCACCTCCTTTCTTGCTTGTCTCCTTATAAGAAGTTACCTACATGAAATTGTGTGAGATCTGAGAATCTTCATTTTGCTTTAGCTCACTGAAGAGTTGGCAAAGGTGGAGGAGAAGCTCAAATTAACAGAATCTCTTCTAGAAAGCAAGGTATTGGCTGTAACTTTTCTCTTTTTACACATCATTCTTCTGGTTTTATATTTCTGTTGACATGCATGTCATTATGGACATTTTTATGGGCAGAATCTAGAAATTAAGAGAATTAATGATGAAAAGAAGGCCTCCATGGCAGCTCAATTTGCAGCAGAAGCCACTCTTCGCAGAGTTCATGCAGCACAAAAGGATGATGATATGCCTCCAATTGAAGCTATCCTGGCCCCATTGGAGGCTGAGCTCAAGCTTGCTCGGCAGGAGGTTTGTGCTTAAAGGCATCTGCTCCCCTATTCAGACAAACAATCTCATTTGAGGGCATTACTTAAACACTCTTGCATTTCCCTTCTAGATTGCAAAGCTGCAGGATGATAACAAAGCATTGGACCGGCTCACCAAATCAAAAGAGGCTGCCTTACTTGAAGCAGAGAGAACCGTACAGGTAGCATTGGCAAAAGCTTCTATGGTGGATGATCTCCAAAACAAGAACCAAGAATTGATGAAGCAGATCGAAATTTGCCAGGTGTTGCAATTTTCTGTGTTGTTTCATTATGAAGGCTACCATTTGATAATTCTGAACTTTCTTCATCTCTCCCTAACATGAGATTTCTCCTGTTTTATCAGGAAGAAAATAAGATATTGGATAAAATGCATAGGCAAAAGGTTGCGGAGGTTGAAAAGCTTACGCAAACTGTACGTGAGCTTGAAGAGGCCGTGCTTGCTGGTGGTGCAGCTGCCAATGCTGTACGTGACTACCAGCGGAAAGTTCAGGAGATGAATGTAATGATCCATATGCATACACCCACTAGACTCTCATTTACAGATACAGCTATTGAATTATATGCCTAACCCCAAATAAGTGGAATATCTTTATTTTTTGGTTTTCAGGAGGAAAGAAAAACTCTTGATAGGGAACTGGCTCGTGCCAAAGTAACGGCAAATAGGGTGGCAACTGTGGTAGCTAACGAATGGAAAGATGCTAACGATAAAGTGATGCCTGTGAAACAATGGCTAGAAGAAAGAAGATTCTTGCAGGTAACATGCGTCTTTCACCTTTCGTTTTTACCTGAGTTTCTATATTTATGGAGACAAACTCTAATTCACCAAGTAGGCAAATTCTTGCAATAATTGTAATATTTTGATTTTTGCCACAGGGTGAGATGCAACAACTTAGGGACAAGCTCGCTATATCTGAGAGAACCTCGAAATCTGAAGCACAGTTGAAAGTAAATTGCTTATTAATAATTTAGGTTAATATCTAACTAAAAATCTCTTAAAATTTCTTGAATTTAATTAAGCTTTCATTCTATCCTCCAGGAAAAATATCTACTTCGTCTGAAAGTTCTTGAAGAGACTTTGAGATCACCAAACACAGCGAGTCGCAGCACATCGGATGGAAGAAGCTCAAGCAACGGTCCTTCACGACGCCAATCACTTGGTGGAGCTGAAAATGTTTCCAAATTGAGTTCAAATGGCTTTTTACCCAAGAGATCACCATCATTTCAAATAAGATCTTCTGGTAGCAGTACAGTATTGAAACATGCAAAAGGGACATCAAAGTCCTTTGATGGTGGTTCACGGTCTTTGGACAGGAGTAAAGTTCTCTTAAATGGATTAGGGCCAAACTTTAAGCAAAGCCAATCCTGTGACGGAACTAAGGAAACTGAGACACAAAGTAGTACATGGAAAGAAACTCCACAGGAAAAATCCAGTGAAATACAAGTTACAGATACTGAGGATACTGTGCCGGGGCTGCTATATGATCTGTTACAGAAAGAGGTGATTGCCTTGAGGAAAACTGGTCATGAAAAGGATCAGAGCCTTAAAGACAAGGATGACGCAATTGAGGTTGATTTCCTGCTCTATTGAGTAATGGTGTTTCCAGTGATTTTTATGCTAAAAATTCCATGTCTTTTCTATGACTAGATGTTGGCAAAGAAGGTGGAAACTTTGACTAAAGCAATGGAAGTTGAGGCCAAAAAGATGAGAAGAGAGGTGGCTGCTATGGAAAAGGAGGTGGCTGCAATGCGTGTGGAGAAGGAACAAGAAAATAAGACCAAGCGACTTGCGCATTCAAAGAGTTCAGTCAGCAGTTCTCAGTTGCTTCCTGGAAGGTACACCTGTCATTTACAATGTTATTCCTAGCTATGATGGCACAATTCCATGGTGGTTGACAACTCGGCTAATTCATTCATCCTTCTTCTTCTTCTTCTTCTTCATTTTTTGAAGCATTAAGCATGAGTGCTATTAGACTGTGCGCCCTAAAGATCACTGATAGAATTATCTATGAAATTTTCCAATGATGGCATCAAACATGCCTACAAAAGCTTACCAAAGCTTTACTGAAAGCCCATCATGCTTTGTTTTCCATAAAAAGCACTTATATTACCTAAATTTTTCTTCTGAATCGCACCTCTAAGGGTGCAAAGCACAAAATGTATCAATAGTTGATATGAACTCGATATCTAAAGCCTGCCTTCAACATGAATGCCTCTTGTATCTCTGGTTATCTCTAGTCTCTTGGAATACTTTTACAGTAGCCAAAATGTGGGGAAAATAAAGAACTTCGAGACCAATTGAGGCTGACTGAACAGCTCATAGATGTTGGGGTTAAAGAGATCCATTATTCTGCCTACTCCATTGGTTTATTTCTCCTTTGCTGATCTTCGCACAAGTCTAGGTGCCAAATATTTTTAGCAAATGCCCTGTTCCCCTAAGTTGTACAATTAATGGGACTTGATTAAGTTTTTTATATGTCAAATATGTAAAGAAATGAGAAATTGACATTTAATTTGAGCCATTCAGTCCTTTTACATGCCCCTAAATGCGACTCTAACTTTATACGATGATAAACTCTTCCATAATTGCATCATTCATTATTCTACTTTAGATTAAACATCTGCTAATTATTCAAGTGGTTAGTAAATTGCACAATGTCACTGTGATGGCATGTATGTATGTTACTGAAACCTCTATTTTCCTTCATGACATTCACAATCTGAACATACGAGGGATAATTATCTAATGCATATTGTTGATTATTGCTAATTTGCTGTGTGTCATGTACGCATATGTGGTTTTTTATTTACAAGCTTTCTCATTTCTATTCATATGTAGTAAGTCCACTTTCAGTTTCCCGGAAACATACTAAACAAAGTCTAACTTTATCGTAATAAGTGATGCTATATCTATGGTTCTGTATTTCAAACTTGTGTATTTTTGGCTTGCTAACTTTGTACATCTGCTTTCTGTGCACCATTTGTGAGAAAAAAATATCATGGGCCACTTTCACCTGGGCATTAGACTTATCCAATCCAACTGCTTACGCCAGCTGTTGTTTCATTAAGACATCTGTGCTTTTATAAAAACCCATTCTCATTCATTTTACTTAACTTAGACACTCATTTTCCAATCTGTGGAATTAGATTTTGAAGGCTGCCAGGGGAATTTATTATGGTTCACAAACTAGCCCTTTTACTTCTGCTCCTCTTTTTCCTCCTCTGGTCTGATAAATGGCATTTTCTCTTTTACAGCTTTATCCTGGAATTAAAAAAAATATAGATTTTTAATGTAACTGGTTCATTCTTGACCATTGCTGCACATGGATGCGTCCAAAGTTGCTAATGTTTCCAGGTGTGCAGTTGCATTGACAGTACACTTCTACGATTGTATGCCAACATTAGCTACAGCCAGTTTTTGGTGACTTGTCACATCTAGTCATTATTCTAACTTTCTTTCATCTGTCAGACCAAATATGCATTATGAATGCTTCTGACACCTTGCATTGGATTCTGCACAGTTTTTTGTTAGTCTAAATTTGATAATTATAAATGGAAAACAAACTGCTGCAGGCTTGCTTGGACGTTTCTTAGTTGTTTGGATGCTATTGTTGGGGATAGTGCAGTTAATCTTTACGTATGTTTTAGGGAGCAGATGGATATTTACATTGCTGAAGCATTTGGTGTACTTGACTTAGAACTTGATAATAGTGGATGTACTTTGATCAAAAGATGAAATCGTGTCAACGAGACTCCCCATTGTCCAACATCCTGATGTTTTTCTTTATTGGCATCCAAACTCGTTAGTATTCGGCGAGATCTATATTTCAATTCCTCTCTTTGGTCCATTTCCCATTTATTTCTGTGCCGAACAAGCTTTGTGAATGTTGAATTGCTTGCATTTGATGCTGTTGCAAATATGAAAGAATCCAATAATTTGTGCTTCATAGTATTCTTATGTGGCTGACACAATAATGCCTTTTCTACTTATCTATATTTTCTGTTTTTAAAAAATACTGAGAATGTTTCCAGCTCTCAATTAACACAGGATCCATTGTGTGCAGAACTGTAGCAAGAAGTGGCTTGACACGCAGCACACAATAACAGATAATTCGGCTGCAGCACTGAGGAATCCTTCTGCATAATTTGGTCCTTTTATCCCTTATTGTTTTCTAAATTTACCCATTCACTGTTGTTTGTATAATTGTAACAAGCATGCCAATGGCTCTTTGGTTGTGGAGAGAGAAGAAAAATCGTGCGAAAAGATGATGAAATCTGGTGGAAATGATCGGTGTGCTTCTGACTTAGACTTATAATCCCTCCCTCTGCTTAGAAATCAGCGTGGACACGAGGATATCAAAGTTGAGCTAACCTTTTGGCTGAAAAATCTGAGTGGCCATTTAATGTTGTTGTATAGGTAGCTGCTTGTTGGCTTATCCTTTGCCCCCACACATTCTCCTTTAATTGTTTGCAGTCTATATTTGAAATCTGCAGTTAGTGTGATTGTTATTTGTTGAGGTTTGTCTATATTTTTGTTATCAGATAAGAGAGCAAATATTCCATCCCCATGTTCTTATTCATCTGTATTCGAGGCCCTTGTGATTTCCACGAGTAAATGTTGGTTGGTCAACTGAATATGCAGTCTGCGGATTGCTTTGATTATTTATTGGCTGAAGCGTATCGGGTTTGTCTAAGTTCTGGTAATGAATGCCGTCTGCTGTATGAATGAGTTTTATATATTATCCAGGTGGGGTGGGTTATTTTCCCGGTCAAAATGTTCTCTGTACGTACTGCTTTGGTTTCCTGTATGTGTCAGGGAATTTTGCTCTGACATCACGTGGGTGCACGTGCAATAGATACTTGAACCAAAAAAGTGTGCGCTTTGACATGGTATGTATGTGAGGTACGTAACTTGAAGCCACAATAAAAAAGGCTTTTGTGGGATACGCTTGCTTCAGGCAATTAATCTGTTTTCTGCTTTTCAATTTTTCATATCCAAAAATCTTCTGGATGGTTAAATTTATTAAAAAAATTTATGAGTTTTTATTTCTTATAAATTGATTTGGGGGTTCATAAAATTTTACATTTTATTTCAAAAAGATTGGATAAAAGTCAAATCATGTAGGTAATGATAATTTTTATATAACTAAACTTGTAAAAATGGTTCTCTCCTTTTCTGGAAAGAAAATTATAAGATTTTGAAAGGTCTCTATTAAGCTCCTCTCCTGCCTCTATCATGAACTCAGCCAACAGCAGTCTATGTAAGGGCGCGATCTTCTTGTATGGGGATTGATTGGATGGATGAGTTCTCCTTGGCTTGCGCAGCGCTATGAAAAGTTATGCAAACAAAGTGTGACCCATGAAATGCCACTGATAACTCTGCCAAATACTTTGGTGTTCAAATGGTCAACCGTTAGGGATTCAGTGGAAAAGGTCAAAAATACAAACTCTGAAATTCAAAAACCTTAGGCCTGATTAATTGATTGTGTTTTTGGAGGATGAAGGCTATTTCGTGCTATTTCAAAATAAAAATAGAAAAAATGATAATTTAGGTTTATTTTTAACAAAAATATCACAATTTTCATTCTCATACCTATAACTATAATTTTCAAACCTAAAGTATCTGTTAATTTAAAAATAATTAAAACAATTAATTAATTAAATAATAATTTTTTAATCGCTCCAAGATAATGAGTTCCACGCTACATCTAATAGAAATTTCTTATGTCATTATAATCAACTAAATAAATAATTAAATAATATTTTTTTCCCAATGTAATGGGATGCACACCAAATTAAATAATAATTTCTTCTTCCAACCTAATTTGATTAATAAGACAGAAAGAAATTAAATAATAATATTATATTAAAAAAACTCTAACATTAGTATGTTAAAATATTATTTTTTGTCCAATTTTTTCAAAAAATCTCAATAGTATTATCGAATCTTATTTTGATTCTTACATCCAAAATAATAATAAAACGAAAACTAATTAAAACATTTCAAAACGGGAAACAAGAGTGGAACATAACCAGTCAAGGCGCCTTTATCTTGCGAGAAGAGCGACTTTAATCCAGTTCGTCACCTTTGTAGTTCCAGTGTACCCCATGCTACCTAACCGGTTGCTAACCAAAGGGCATAACCAACTTGATATAGAATAAACAAATCTTTGCTATTGGCCCGGATGGAAACCCTAAAAAGATTCATCTTGTGGGTTGGAACTGGATCATCAAGAGCAAGATTACAGGTGGTTTAGGGATCACAATAGCTAGAAAATCCAACATAGCCATGCTTGCCAAGATTGGTAGGGGGGTCAGTGAGAAAGAGCTAGGCATCAAACATGACATTTGATTTTTGAAGATAAATATTTAAAAGGCTAGGACTCATTAAACCACGTTTAATGTGTCATAGGATTGTGGTTGCTCGAATTCGAATTGATCTTCCAAAAAAGATCTAATTGATCGAGTCTTGGCTCAAATTGATTCGAGACTGGAATGAAAGGACTCGGATCTTTGTTCTACTTGAGTATTTTACCATATTTTGAAGGCAAATTAGTCATTTTATAATTCATTAATTACCATAATCAACGTTAAAAAAAAAAAAGAAACAAAAAGTATAATTAGAAGCGCCAAGGAAGGACTAGAGACAATATATCATTATGGTTTGCTAGATAATTGGGAGATGGCATGATTTGTGATCTATTAGATAGACATACAACGAGTGAAGAAATTTTGCTCCTTATCTCTAACCTCCAGATGAAAATGGCCATCGAGACGTTTCAATCATTAGGACCTTATCGCTATTGGCCAGTACATTAATGCCAATTCCCTACGACAAATGGAATCTTTGCTTGTAAACAAGCATACAAGTTCCTCAAAATGGTAGGGGAAATGTAATGCACACGCTGTTAGATTTTCGTAATGCGAGACTGATTTGCGACTTGGGAGTTCATTATAGTCCCTACAGAACTCTCGAGTTTCTTTTCATCAAGCACGGAGGGCTGATTTAGCGTATGTCTGACTAAATTTATTTAAATAATTTTATAATTTTGTATATTTTATAAAATATTTTAGAGTTTATAAAATTTGGATCTTAATTTACTAAAGTATTTGAATAGAATAAAATCTTAAAACTCATAAAAATGTTCGTAATTGTAATTTTATAATTAAAATAGTTAATATTAAATGAGTTTTTTAAGACTTGAAAAATAAGTTATCTTTTTACTTTTTTTCAAAGAATTTATAAAATTGCAGCATCTTTGTTTAGGTTCTTATGAGGATGCAAATGAATTAAAACCAGCTTGAGAGTATGGTGAGTCGGCTCAAAAAGTGTTTGGACTCGAGTTCAACCCAAGCTCATATAGGTTTCCAGTTGAACTTGAGCTAAATAATTTTTATTTGTAAGTTTGCGAGCCTAAAATTTTTTTAAAAGAAATATTTATATGTGAAAAATTATAATAAATTATATTAATTTTAAAATTTTTTATAAAATAATTTAACTTTTCGAGTTTGAGTCTGAACCTGAACTCGAGCTTATAATGAGGAGCTCAAGCCTAACAAATCAAGCCAAGCCCAAACAAGGGCTTGAATCGAGTTTGAGCCTCAATTTTCTTAGTTCGTTAGCTCGAGTTCGATTCATTTGATTTGAACTCAAGCTCAAGTGTGAAAAAAATGGTTAAAACTCAGCTCGACTCAACTCGTTTGCATATTTAATTCTTATAAGCTCATTTTAAAAAAAAAATTATTGAACACTTTTTTAAGGATGACTTTACCTTTGTTTGAGAAAGGTGACTCCCTTAGGCTTCCAAATTTCAAAAGCCTCTTACATATATTTTCTTTTTTATATCTTAGGCGTCAAATGAAAAATACAAAGCTCACTCTCTTTTCACATTTTAGGATTTTTGTTTTTAAAGTATGGCCTTTAATTTAGGAGTCTTATATATATTAGGCCTATGAAAAAAAATATAAAACCTTTGTTTGAGGTCGTATTATTTAAAGTTACAATTAATAATTAATTAATTATAATAAATTAAAAATACAAATTTAAGTGTTATTACTTTTGATTATCCTAAATCTCCGCTATCATTCTAAAGTCTTAGTGTTTTCCTTATTTAAACCCTATCCACTTCCTTCTTTTCCAATACAATCACTAATAAATTCTCTTTTTTAATGTTAAATCACTAAATGATGTTCAATATTAATTACTAAATAATGTTCCAATATTAATTATTGAATAATGTTAACTTCAAATCAAAATTTTATTTCTTAACTTTTTTTTCCCCTTTGCTTTAGCTAAAAGAAGTTTTTCAAATTTAAAATAAATAAAATATTATTTCAGGTCAATAGTGTCTCGTACTCTGCTATCAATTGAAAATGAAACGTCATAAGAAATTAATTATAAAAACACAAGCAATAATTTTGTATCTAAAAAGACTAAAAAAGTAAAATTTAAATAGTACTGCTTTATATGAATTTTTTCTTCTTCTGTAATTTACAAAATGCTAGACATGTATATTAAAAAGGTCTTATTTTCATATTTTGTCTTGGGCCTTCAATTTTGTTGAGACAGTTCTACCTTTTTTAATATTTTATAAGCTTTTAAACATATTTTAAAATATTTTGAGAAGTTTATAAATTTAACCAAAAATCTCTTCAATAGAAATTTAAATACACATTAACTGTATCATTTTGTCGAACGGTAGCTTACAAATAATTTTCTTTGCTACGGTTTTGTCCCTTTGAAAAACTCGTCATGAGCATATTAGGAGAACAATACACCCTGAAGTTGTTAGCTCGGATTTGCGACGTCGTATTTTAGGGAAACAGCACGCCCAAACGCTCACTCGCGTGATGCCGCTTGATAGCGTTGTCTATCAAGCTCCATTTGCAAACCCGATTTAATGCAACTCCTTCCATTACTTTGTTGAGTGGAATGAAGAATATCGATGAAACTAAATAAGTAAATGAATATTATGCATATTTTGCATGATATTTCAAATAATATATTAGTTAATTTTAATCACTATAAGTGTATTTTGATGAATTATAATATTTATAAATATATGCTCCACAATTATGGATAATTTAATTCACTTTATTTTAGAATTGTATGAGTAATTTGAATATTTTTTGCCTGGAAGGAGACATAAACCCTGTATGAAATGTCGAGTCAAAATATAAATATAGATCTTCATCCACCCAAATAATTGCGTTATTAAATTGAATAAAATAATATATCCAACCCCAAATATTACATAACTAATTTAAAAAGAAAAAGAAAAACTTCATGTTAAGTAGTAGGTTTTTTCCCCATAACGAATACTTTTTGAAGCTAAAACTCTACATAAGATAAATTTTACATAAATATCAATGACGATTACGCTCTTCTTCTTTTAATAGAAACGATTGCACTTATCTTCAACTAAATATAATAATTAATTTTAGAGAAATCCTAAATTGAGGTGAAAATTTCTGGAAACTATATATAATAATGATTATTTACAACAATTTATGTTGTTTATCTTAATTGCACGGGATCGTTGCCATTGTTTTTGCATATAAAGCCGAATATCTATTTTTAACTTTGAAAGTACGTGATTTTATCCGTGAAAAATATTTTTTTAAAAACTAATAGCATATTTATTTTAAGTACATTTCATGCTAAATATTCTTATTTCAACTGAATTTGTCATTTCAATTAAAAAAATGCTCTAACTTGAAATTGAAAATTTATAAGCTGTATATAGAAATGATTTACTTTAATTCAGAATACCATAAAGTTAACATTCAATTTTCCCTAAAATCAACGCACGGCACTGGAAATATACCGATACTAAACATTTACAATTTACCAAATAATATATATGCAAGGGCATATTAGTAACTATAAATTGTTTATACATCTTTGGTCACAAAACGATGTATTCATTATTCTGCTGTTTTTTAATTATTTTGTCTCTGATAATAAAATAATATTAAATAATATACCACAGGTCAATATTATGATATTAATTTTGTCAAAAAACAATATGCTTTATATTTATGATTCTCTTCTTGTCAGCCCTCGTTCATCCCAAATTATATACTCATGGATACTGCTAATCATCAATAATTTATCAATTTAATTTAACAATATAAAAAATGTAACAAATATTAGTATTTTGATATCATTAAAATAAATTAAATACGATATCTCAATTTATTCATGAAATACTTTGAGATTTATCCATACTATATGCTATATAAAAAGGAAGGTCATTGACACACTCAAAATGACGGTTACACCATATCACATCAAAATTTGCTCTACCGATTATACTCTTAATTTTTAATTTAATTTCAAAAGTGAATTTATCACTGAATTTAATATTAAAAACACAAATAATATAGTAAAAATATAGTAACAAAATTTATAGAATGTATAGATAGATATATTTAATAATTTTAAATTTTTGATGTAGAAATAATATTTTAAATATGAGTTTATATTAATGAAAAACTACTACTATATGCTATTGATATTATTATTGTTAAAATTACGTTATTGTTAATATATATTGTAAAAAATTAAATACATTAATTATTAATATAATTTAGTATCAATAATATAATAAACTAATATGCATATAGAGATGGCGTGCCACGATGACTAATAATAACAATACAATAGATGGGGAATTTTGGGATTTTCAAAAAATTATTAAATGAATAAATATTTGAATGACACGTCACAAGAAATTCCCACGTCCTCGACCGTTTTTCCCGTTTTCTCTTTCTCTCTCTCTCTTTACGCACAGAGATTCATTCCCATTTTCCTTCATCAAATACTATCAGAGATCCAATCTCATTTTCTCCACATTACTGGATTTTTCACACCTCCAAAAATGGCGACAATGGAAAGCTTGATCGGCTTAGTGAACAGAATCCAAAGGGCTTGCACTGTGTTAGGCGATCATGGTGGTGAAGGCATGTCCCTTTGGGAAGCTCTCCCCTCCGTCGCGGTCGTTGGGGGCCAGGTCGTGGATATATTTTTTCTCGCATTTTTCCTTATTCAACAACTCTTTCTTTTTTTCTTCCCTCGATTTCATGTTTAAAATAATCTCATATCTTTTAGCGTTTTGAAATTGATAGAGTTCTGGCAAATCATCGGTCCTTGAGAGCGTCGTTGGGAGAGATTTTTTGCCTCGGGGATCTGGTATGATATCTATTTTTATCGGTTTAATCCTTTTTCTTTTCGTCTTTGGTTGCTTTTGATACAGATTTATTGCTTGTATTTACTGCACGTCAAGCAGCATTCTGATTTTCCTGAATTGTGGAACACATAAAAGTTCCGTGATTTCTATCTTCAACGTGCACTATCAGCAGCAACCTAAGTAGCCGATCCAAGTCATTTGCAGTCCTTGCATGTAATAATCACTGACATTTGAGTCCGTAATGCTTGTCGATTTGCATCCAGACTTGTAGTGTGGAAGAAAGAATTAAAATATGAAGCGATGGTGTGGTTACTTTCACTAAAAAATTTCAAGTGTAGTATTGTTTGAGATTTTTTAATTTGTACATTATCCAATATAGTATCTATTTTTAGTTCACTGGCAAGTGGGAACAGTTGAGTTTTGATGTGATGCAAGTGTGACAGTGTTTATGGCTGTTAGGGATTTTATTTCAATAGCATTTTTCTTGTACTGAATCCATGGTATGTCAAAACCATGTTCTTTCTGGAGACTGATAAGGTGAAACCATGTTTTCATCCGAGGATTGCTCAATGCTCATGCCAATCTTTGAACTCCAGATGAGAGCTAACAGACTTACTAACACCTAAAGTATCCTCCAATGTTTAAGTCGAAAACATATTATGAATATTGAGACTGAGAAAGGAAAAATGAGTTCAATTACGTGATGACCTGACAAAATTGATGTATCTATGGTTAAGTATTATAATAGTTGGATTCGTGGCTAAGTATTACAATGTTTTACCCTCCTTTGCTCACTAACTGAGGTCTTTAGAATTATCAATTATATGATGTAATCAGATCTCGTGCAAGGAAAAATTATGGGAAAACCCTTGAAATTGTGTATGAATAGTATATATCTTTTGTGGAATAATTATCAATTAATTGTTTATTTAACACAAATGTAGTTGTTATATTGGAACAGCACAGAATTATTAACAGGAGTGGATTTTGTAACTTTGTTGATCAAGAACATTAATTGTATGTTCTTATCATTCTCTTTTAAGGAATTGTGACAAGGAGGCCATTGGTGTTGCAACTCCATAAAACAGAGGGAGGAACAGAATATGCAGAGTTTCTACATGCTCCAAAGAAGAGATATACTGACTTTGGTATGTTTAATTCTCAAAGTCAAAGTTCATATCCTTTCCTAAGCCTCCAGAATGTTACCCTCTGCCTATGCCAATGAATAAGATGTTATATTCAACTAAAATCATGTTTATTTCCTTGCACCAGTCCTTTTTTCTTTTCTTTTCTTTTCTTTTCTTTTGGCTATTTTGGGGTGCATCCTTTCTAAATTTGGCACCTTTGTTCTCTTGAATTATCTGGAGAGCTGGATCAAAGGCCATAAAAATCGTACTGAGTACATGGTACGTCTTTCAGAGTGATGGATGAAATGGGCAGCATTGTATCACTGGAATCTTTTCATCGGGCGTGCTTATATGCCCTTGTAATTCTATAAGCAGCTAAGTCTTGATTATGCATGTAAGTTTCTGTATTCAGTCTCAAAATCTTACCTAGGAGAAAATCTGCTGGGAGGAAATCATATCCATGTAACTGTTTTACATTTTGTTGAGTACAAACAAGAAGTTTAATAGAATTTTGGATGGAAGAGAGAGGGAAGGTGAATTTAGGAAGCAAAGAATCTCAGAGAAAGATTTGAAGAATACCGTCATGCTTGATACTGCATTCTAAAAGATACAAAAGAATACTCATACAGGATGGGCAACAGTTGTTTTTAATATGGTTTCTACTACTAGTGTTGCATTTGACAACTTACATACTGACCATCTGAAGTGGATTCCTGTCAACCTTCCCCATCAAAATTACCATGCCAAGGTGGCTGTCACTCTATGAAGATGGATATGTTCACTGTTGTCGATGACAATTAAAAAGCGACTTCTTTTTTGTTAGCACTGTGCTTCAGTGTGAAATAACTATGCAAACTTTCTGCTGTTTATGCTGGTGCCTGTAACTGTGCTTAAATCACTGGACAACAATTCTGAACTGCTTGTACACCCAATTTCATCTCTTTTTATCTCTTATTCATTGCAAATTGAGGCTTCTTCGAAGGGTAGTCAACCTGACAGGTCTGGTTTGAAGAGGGAGCTAGTCTTCTCCATCACCTTGTTTTGTTATGTTCAAGTTGAAGGTTTAATCTACTTCCTTGTAGAAAGAGAAAATGCCATTAGAATGCTATTTTGAATTTGGCAGAAAGTAGTGAAGATAGCTATTGCCCATTTCAGAATATACAATCTAGCAAAGGCTCTTGAAGCAAGCGGTGTCAACTTTGGGGGTTTAGTAAATCTTGTAATCCCTTTAAACTGTTTGTCATTTTGATGTTTTCTCAAATTCTCCGATTGATTTCTGTAATGGCTCATTAACAAGTTATAATTGAATTTGTTCTCCGACTGTCATACCATTCTCATTGTAGGACCAAGATATAATTTGGACGTGTATACTCAGACCTCACTTTCTCTTATTCTAGTGAAACATTCAGTAGGATCAAATACAGCCGATAAGATGTTATCTTCAAATTTTGGTTATCCAATCAAACCATGTGGAATTAGTGCAGTACTATCTCTGAGTTAACTCTTTCTGCCTCACTTCTGAAGATGCTTCAGAATAACATTTCCTGTATTTTTGACTGCATAAATCCGTGAATAATTTATTCAGCCTTACACTTGTTATTCATAAATAGGCATTTTTGGATAGTGCAGCTGCTGTACGTCAAGAGATAGCAGATGAGACAGACCGCATAACAGGGAAGACCAAACAAATATCTAATGTTCCCATCCACTTAAGCATTTATTCTGCTAATGGTTTGTCACTAGTCTTCACTTTATTTATTTCTCAGTCTCATTGATCTTGTTTTTGAAAGAACTTGGTCTATTTCTTGGCATTTTAGTGCTTTTCCTTTTAAGTTTTGGATAACATGTTATTTCTTCTGAGTTGTCTCTTTGAGATGTGGATTATTATACTTATTACTTTACCTTTAACTCTGAATGGTGCTAACCAAAAAAGGATGGTGCTTGTTATGTCAGAAAACAGATGCACATGATATCATGAGTGCTCTAAATGATAGTTTATTCTTTGCCTACGCAATTTTGTATAAAGCTTGATAAAAACATGTAGATAGTTCTGAGAGTTACAATTTCATATGTTTTTAAGTAATTGCAAATCTAATAAGCAACAATTTTTATGAATAGTTTATTCCTCTTTGTGTGTGATGTGATCATTTTAGCATTGTATATGGTGGTTTATGGATCATAGATGCTAGCAGTTTATGGATCATAGATGCCAGCAACAGATCTGAGACTTTTAACATGATTGCTTATTATGAGAAGCACTTTGATTAATGACCTCTTTTTTAATTATGTGTTGAACCTGTTTAAAGGGCAACATATGTTTACAGGAGACTTCTTGGTAGGATTGGATAAACCACTGAGTTTCCTCTAATTAAGATAGTTTAATTTGGTTAATTTGCAATCTTTTTGATGTGTGATTACTCTCTCTCTCTCTCTCTCTCTCACACACACACACACACACACACACACGCTCGCTCGCTCGCTCGCTCACTCACAGGATCATATTTTTTGTTTGATTATCTAGTTTAATATTTATATATACATATATATTTTTTTCTTGCAGTTGTAAACTTAACAGTCATTGATCTTCCTGGTTTGACAAAGGTCGCTGTAGGTAAGCACCGAACCATTACCATATATATATATACACACACTAAAGGAAATTAACACTCCTTTCAGCTTTACTCTAGTTATAAAGTAGACTAAGCACAGGCTTACAAGTTTTTCACTCTCCCAGAGGGACAGCCAGATAGTATTGTTGAAGATATTGAAATGATGGTCCGGTCTTATGTTGAAAAGGTAGAAACACTACTTTTAGTTTAAAATCAACGTACATAGAATATCATACTTGTTACTTTTTTGGATTCAGTTGTTCATCTGGACAAATGTTATTCTTCCGCGATACCACTTTAAAATTGCAATACCCAAACTGTGGAGGACGACCATACCTGTCAGCCATAGGCCCTCGGTCACTATACTTCCTTTTTACAGGATTTCATAACCGAATAGTGAGATTTTTTTGTTGGGTGAATATACCAAAGACATAAAATCTAAGTTTAAGAAAATGAAGATTTTTTATATGGCCATAGGCTGTTCAAGGTGACTAGGATCATTTTCTTCACTTTGACTACATCATACTGCAAAAAGGAAACTTGATCAACATTTTCATTTGTTTCTGATTGAACGATGATTGGATACTCAAAATTTAGGAAACAGGAAGTCAAAGCTACTTGAAAGGATCAGACAACATGATTTCTCAGTCTCAGGATTTTACATTTTTGCACATATCCTAGGGAAACTGCTGTCGCTTTCTATTTTCAGTTCCTATCTTTTGCCTGTAGTTAGTTCTTTTTGTTATTTTAGGAACCTAAGGTATGGACAGAGTTTAATCTGTAATTGAGCCTGACTGTAATATACAAGACATAGGTGTATTAAGATTTAAAAGAGATGTTTGTTTCTACTATTTAGTTCCTCCATTTGCGCTTCTAGACAAGAACCCAAGTTTGATTGATGTTTTGTTATTGGATTTTGTTTTTAAAGTGGTACCTTCCTTAATGACCTCAGTATAATTTCCTTGATTTGTAAGCGTCAAAATCTTGGAATGAACACTTATTAGCACATATTTTTTTCCCTTCTCTCTTTTCTTTTCTTCTTTGGATGTTCACTTTGCAGCCAAATTGCATTATTTTGGCTATCTCTCCTGCTAATCAAGATATAGCAACTTCTGATGCTATAAAGCTTGCAAGAGAAGTTGATCCTACAGGTATCACTTGCTTCTTTCTCTGTTTTGTGTGTGTGTGTTTTAAGATTCAATTGACTGGGCAAACTAAAAATGAATTTTGTTTTTCTTTTTTTTGAATTTTAGGTGAAAGGACATTTGGAGTGTTGACAAAACTTGATTTGATGGATAAAGGAACCAATGCACTTGATGTATGTGTCATTTTTGTTATACACAAGATATGACTTTGAAATCTATTCAATATTAATTTTCATCATACCAGAGTTGATTTTCTCTACCAGTTTCAGCTCCTTCACTCTTAATAGCTATTCTATTGAATTTTGATTCTGTGCCTCTGTAAGGTGCTTGAGGGTAGGGCGTACAGGCTCCAGCATCCGTGGGTTGGAATAGTGAACCGTTCTCAAGCAGATATCAACAAGAATGTTAACATGATTTCTGCTCGTCAGAAGGAGAGGGAATATTTTGAATCCAGCCCAGAGTATGGACATCTGGCTCATAAAATGGGTTCAGAGTATCTGGCTAAACTTCTGTCTCAGGTATTTAAAATCCATCATCAGAATTTATATGATTATCCTGATTGTTCTCTGAATTCCTTTTGAATAAGTGAGATTTTATAACTATTTTATCCTCATTCAGCATTTGGAGAAGGTGATTAGACAGCGCATTCCCAGCATTATTGCATTAATAAATAAATCAATTGATGAGCTCAATGCAGAGTTGGACCGTATTGGCAGGCCCATTGGTGTAGATGGAGGGGTAAC